>WOXC01009753.1:0-66405 GCA_011680675.1 Gymnobelideus leadbeateri | reverse complement strand
AGCACGGGCCATTTTCAGCTCAGAAGAGCCCTGGGAAAACCTAACAGGAAAGAAACGTAAATTGGAAAAGGGACATCCCTCAGCTTCCAATAAACTCTGAGAATGTGAGATGTTTCTGGGATTCCAGATGTGGAAACATAAGGTATATAAAAGTGGATATGCGAGAGATGGAGAGACTTCAGTAGAATATGAGGACTCCTGGCTGAAGAACAGGAAGGAACATCCTAACAGACCCTCCTACATAATAAGTCTTGATGCCTGCTGAAATTAAGAGAAGGGAACAAACATTTATCTATCGCCTTTGTGCCAGGCACCGTGCAAAGTTATTTTTACAAACATTACCTCATTTGATCCTCATGACAACCCTTTGAAGTAGGTACTATTATTAACCTCATTATAAAGTTGAGAAAACTGAGGCAAACAGAGGTTAGATGACTTGCCCAGGATCACACAGCTAGTAAGTGTCAGAAGCCAGATTTAAACCCCAGGTATTTTTCTTAGGATAGAACAAAAGGAAAACTACACAGAGTTCTGAGTTCTGGTCTTAGATCCCTCATGAATTTGTCCACGATCCTGGACAAGTCACTTTGTTTTCTTGGGCCTAGGTTTTGTCCTCTGTAAAATAAATAGCTGAACTTCCAGCTCCATCTAGCGTTTGGATCTTTAGGGTATAAAGACCCCTTCCAGCTAGAACATTCTCTGAGGCAGCTACTGAGTGCCAGAGGCAACAGCAAGGACAGGTATTGGAAAGAGCACCAGACTTGGATTAAAAAGACCTGCGTTCAAATCTGACTTCTGACACTTAATCACTGTGTGCCCATGAGCCCAAAACCTGTTTCTTGATCTGTACAGGGTTATGAGGTTCAAATGAGAAAATGTGAGTAACGTGTTTGGTAAGCCTTAGATTGGGGCGGACATGTCAGCTTTTGTTACATTTTATGTTTGAAAGTCCCTTTGACCTCGGCCTTGACATTCTTTGTTGAGGGGCCCTCCCAGCTCTGATATCTTCATTCTATGAGTTTCTAGGGATCTTGTCTATGGCTCCAAAGGACTGCCCCCCCTCGGTGGAGATCTCAAAGATGAACTGAAAGGGAAAGAGGGAAAACGAGATTTGGACTTCTATCAGGTTCTCTCTAGGGTCAGCACCCAGAGTAGCCATTAGGTCTCCCGGCAAAGGAACTCCTTGAGGACAGTAACCACTAGGGTCAGTGTAAGAAAGGGACATTCACAGGTGACCTCCTCTCCTTCCTCCCAAACCCACACCCCAGGTCCCGATGAGGCAGGAGACTGAGGGCAGAACTACCTGTGTTGGAAGAAGCATTCTAGGGCTCTGCAGATGGTGTAGCGCTCTGAAGGGGTCAACAAGTGCTCCAGCTGTTGGCTGAATGTCTTGCCCTGGATTCGAATACTTCCAGGCAAGATCTCTGCCACCCACTGCAGGGAAGTCAGTGCTGAGGAGGGGTTGGGAGAATCCAGAGAATCTGAATCTGTGGACACATAAGGAAGCAAAAAATGGGCATGTGTTAATGGACTCTCCAGAAGCAAGTGGCATTTTTTTCCATCCAGGAATTGACTGTTATTATTGCTCTGGGGCCAGGGAAACAAAGGGCATGCCTGACAATCCCCTTAGATCTCCCATGCTCAGGTTAGAAGTAGCCTGTCAGAGGGAGAAGGGATCAGGAAGAGACTCCACCACCACCCCATCCCAATCAATCATTTAAGAAGTGCCTACATGTACTAGGCTCTGGGGATGTGTATACAAAGAATGAAACAAGAAGAGGGAGCAGGAAGAGATCACAAATACATATAAAATATATACACACATATATAGCATAAATATAAAATTTAAAAATATAAATGTCTACAAAATAGTTAACAGTAAGGTATATTGGGAGGGAGAAGACCAGGGAAAGCTTCAGGCAGAAAGTGGAGGTTGAGTGTCGTCTTAAAGAAAGAGAGACTTTATAAGAGAGAGGTAAGAAGGGACTACATTCTAGTCTTGAAAGATGGCCTGTATAAGAAAAAAAATATTTCTCCTCCTTCTTGAAAATAGAGCTGGTCATTGGGGAATGGCTGAACAAGTTGTGGTAATATGAATGTAATGAAATACTATTGTGCTATAAAATATGATGAACAAACAGACAGACTTCAAAAAATCCTGGAAAGAGTTATGTGAACTGATACTAAGTGAAGTGAGCAGAACCAGGAGAACATTGTTCACAGAAACAGCCACAGTGTGTGATGACTGATTTTGATAGACTTAGCTCTTCTCAGAAAAGCAAGGACCTAGAACACTTCCAAAGGGCTCATGATGGCAGATAACATCCACATCCAGAGAAAGAACCATGGAGTCAGAATGCAGAGAGAAGCAGACCATTTTCTGTTCTGTTCTGTTTTTTTTTTCTTTCTTTCTTATGGTGTCTCCCATTAGTTACAATTTTTCTCTGCAACATGACTAATGTGAAGATGTGTTTAATAGGAATGTATGTGTAGAGCCATATCATATTACATGCCATCTTGGAGGAGGAGGGAGGGGGAAAAATTGAAAACTTATGGAAGTGAATGTTGAAAACTAAAAATAAATAAATAATAGTTTTTAAAAAGAAAATAGAGCTGGTCCTCAGTGAAAGTGGGAAGTCAGGTTCTTTTGAGCTCTCCTACCCCTCTTCTTTTCCTCATGAGACTTTCTTGCTGCCTTCCAGGTACATAGCCTGCACTTCATTCTCACTCTGAGCTAGCTGTCAATTCACTGTAGTTCAGGTATTACTTAGGTCAGCCTGCAGCCTCGAGGCCACACGTGTCCTTCTAGGTCCTTGGGTGAGGCCTTTGGACTGAGTCCAAGTTTTATAGACCAAATTCTTTTATTGAGGGGATGTGTTCTATGAAGTCTGGATTCAGTCAAAGGGCCACACTTGAGTATCTAGAGAGCCGCATGTGGCCTTGAGGCTGCAGGTTCCCCACCACTGACTTAGGTAAAATAGCTTGTGGTTTGATCTCCCTCGCTCTGGGGAATGTGCATCTCAGTGAGGGAGAGTGGATTTAATTAAAATCAGGAGATCACAAACTCTTTGGGGTTAGGCCATCCTTCTTCCCCAGAATGGGGTGGGGAGAGGAGAAAAGGGAACCCACTTTGGAGACTAGTGTTCTAAAATTCCTTCCAACCAGAGAGACCCAGGTTAAGCACAAGGTATGGAGATAGGGTGGAGGGAGGCCAAGGAATAAGGGGGATGTCACAGTCTATGCTGGGTGCACTAGTCTATACAAAATGAGCTCAGTCACTTCCTTAAACAGGATCAGGCAGGCATCATAGGGCAGGCATAAGCAGGGAAAAAGGAAATAAATTGTGGTAGGGGAAAAGAAAAAGAGTCTTTGAAGACTCTCTGGGAAACTAAACTACTTTTTGACATGAGGAATTTGGCTAATTTTTTTTTAAAAGATCTGTGATTTCATCTGTGTTGAGCAAGTCTGCTGATCAATCTCAACCTCTTTTCACCTTAGTAGATGAGTTCAGTGGATCAAAAAAAAATTATTTCTATGGAGTCAGACTTGTTGGTTATAGCCAACAGAATTCTGGACTTGAAGTCAGGAAGACCTGAGTTCAAATTTGACCTTAGATTTTTTTTTTTTATCTGTGTGACCCTGAGAAACTTCTCTGTGCCTCAGTTTACTTATCTGAACAATGGGGATAATAATAATACCTACCTCCCAGGATTAGTGTAAGGATTAAATAAGATCATTTATAAAAAGTAGTCTTCAAGCCTTAGAGTGTTCTATAAATGTCAACTATTATCTTTATTGTTATTATTATTAGCTGGGCTAGTCCTGCCTCAATAGGCACATAGTACCCATGCTGAAAACCTTTCCAACTTGGTAAGCCTTATGAGATTTTGTCCTTCACTGGCATTGATAGCCTAGGATCATCTCTACTCCACATTGAGGACGTTGGTGAAAGTAATATTAAGTTAATAACCTCCAAATTATATCCTGTCATTTATGTAACTCCAGAATCAATCACTAGCTTGATCACTTTGGGAAGCAGTACTGAACATTCGTCCATAGAGGGCAGGAGAGGGGAATCTTACCACTGGGGAATGGGACCAATCCTTCTTCTACCACCAGAGTTGGCATTGCCCCACTGCCCTGCAACATGGACACCACCTTGTCGTGAGAGCAGTTCCTGCAAAAGGGAAGGAGAAAATTGCCTTAGAGTCCACCCCATGTCACTTCTGGAGTTAGACGCAGCAGATGTGAAATGGGAGACTGAGACTGGCAAAATCTCAGGGTAATTCAATCCTGGGTATGTCTCTCTGCTTCCCAGAATGACCCTAATGCTTCTGATCATTTTTCCTCACACAATAGAATCATTACCTGTCTTCTCACTTTTGTGCAACATGTAGAAAGAATGCTACTTGTTCTCTCTAGGTGAGGCCTTCTGCCCATTGCCAAGGAGCCTCTCCCAGAAAAGTCAGAGGGCCCCTACATCCTGTCACTACTGTGTAGTAGCTATGACCAATCCTACCAATTTACAGTTGACACTACAACCTAGCTAGTCCTACTCTGCCCCACAGTGGCTGGTCTCTCTCTGCTTTCCCTTTTCCCCTTCTCATCAACTCTTAATTTTCATTTTCATGCAAATGACTCCCATATCTATATATTCAAACTCAGTGTCTTGTGACCTGCAGTCCTGCATACCCTTGGTATGTCTGTTAGATATACTAAGATGTCCTATAGACATCTCCAACTCAACATGTTCAAAACTGAACTCATTTTCCCATCCCACACCCACCCCAACCCTGGGAACATCCTCAATTCCTCCCTCCCTCACCTCTCCCATATCACTGTGTTGCCAAGTTTGATTGATTTTACGTCCACAACATCTCCTGCACATACCCCCTTCTCTCTGCTCGCTTGGTCACCACCTCAACCAATCAGTATTTATTAGTTTCCCACTATGTGCCAGATTCTCTGCTTGTTGATGAGGATATTCCACCTCTCAAATGGAGCACTGAAATAGCCTACTAATTGGTCTCCCTACCTCAGGTCTCTCTCCTTTTCAATACATCCTTCACACAGTAGCCAAAGAGATTTTCCAAAAGCCAAGGTCTCACCACACCACCTCCCTACTCAATAAACTCTCAAGGTTCCCTATTACCTTCAAGATCAAATGCAAACACTTCTGTTATTTAAAGCTTCAGCCCAACCTACCTTTCCAGACTTATTATTCATTACTCCCCTTCACACAAGCTATGGTTCAGCCAAAGTGGCTTTGTAATTGTTCCCTATCCATGATGCCTCCACCTCTTATCCCTGCGTCTTTGCAACAGCTACTTCCCATGCCTGGAATGTTGTCCTTCCTCACTTCTGCCTTGGAGAATCTCTGCCTTTCCTTAAAGCTTAGTCTAAGCGCTACCTCCTACAAGAAGCCTATACTGAGCCCCCTACTTGCTAGAGTACCTCCAAATTATTTTGTATTTACTTTGTATACATTTTCTAGTAATCTTCTGTTTGAATATGCTTTCTCTTCAATGAATGTAAGCTCTTTGAGGACAGGGGCTATTTCATTTTTTCCTTTTTTATCCCCCACGCCTAACAGAGAACCTGGCACATAAAGAGACAAGTGTTTGTTGAGAGAATACATGAAGTAAGTGATATAACCCAATTATCATGTGTAACTTGAGAAAGTCACTTATTTTCAGCACTACATCTAGATGCATTGCCTAGAAATGCTGTCTGTCACATTCAGCCATATTTCTCATTCTAGGACCAGGACTATCCTGTTATATTTAAGAAGATGCTTCTATATAAGCTATTCATGTGTAAGACTAACCTATGTCTGAGGGCCCCAATCTCAGACATTCAGAATTATTTATTCCCCAGACCAGAGATAGTATTTCTTGGAAATGTATCAGAAGAAGCGGTTCATGGAGCTCTCAACCTCTTTGGCCATGGTGTGATTTGTTACAGATAAAAGTGGGGAATTAAGGCTCTTCCATAACTGTATCATCTTGAATGCCACCACCATCTAGGACCAAAATTCCTTATCTCAATACATGATCAGATGGCTCAGTTGATAGGGATAAAAAAAAAATCAGCAAACCTGACCTTTGGAGCCAAGGGGAAAGATGTATAATTTCGTACAGATTTAAATGGGAGAGGAATAGAAAAAGACCTTTCAGACTTCCTAGGCCTATAAGAATATTGCCTTAGGTCGTTGTACAATGCCACCAGACTTTCATAGACTCATGATTTCACTGCTCCAAGACTGCTGGCCAATAGGGTAGTGATTTTTCTAACAATCTTCACCCTCACCTACTCCTGTGCCCAATAGTTCAAACTGTCATCTGTCAGTGCCTATACTAACATTTCCTATTTTTCAAACTAGAGAAATGCCGATTTGAGAAGGATTTCTACCCATCTTCCCTGCTGGAGTCAACTTGAGGATAATTGTTCAATCAACCCTATAGTAAACACCATGGGGGATACAAAACATCTTTATAACCCTGTCTTTTCAGTAAGGTTATAATGTAATTTAGAAGGGAATAATGCACATGAAATAATTAGCAAACACAAGCCCACATTGTCTAAGTGCTTCAGGAATTCATAAGAAAGGGAAATTACTGAGAGCTGAGTCAGAAAAAGCCTTGGAGCATGAATTGGATGTTTCTAGGGGGAGAGCAGAGGGAGCGCATGGCAGGTAAGGAGGATTTTCACAAGAAATTAAGGAGATGGCTTTATTAGAATGTACAATGCATGTTCTGGGAGCAGTGGAAGATGAGAAAAGTAAGGCCAGACCACAGAGGATCCCGACAGATAGAGAAGTTTGGAGTTAAAGTGAGGTGCATTTGGGAGCCATCTTGGTTTCTTAAGCAAGAGAAAATGACATGATGAATAAAGATCTTATGAAGTTTAATGTAGTAGTAGCATGCAGGAAGGACAGGAGAGGTGAGAAACTAGAGTTAGGGAGGTTGGTTGGGAGGCTGTTGTAGTAATCCAGTCCTGAAATGGAAACCTGGACTAGAATGGTAGCACTGGGAATGGAAAGGATACAAAAGACCTTCTGAAGGAAAAACTGATAGGTGAAACTGGAATATAAGTGATGTAAGACAAAGAACGTGACTTGGAGGCTGGATAAATGACAATTAATAAATCATGGCATCACTAAGTGAAACAGGGATATCCTGATCACTTTGGGAAACACTGGTTTAATCAACAGCCTCTGACCTCATATCCAATCCATTAAGGAATAAGATGCGGTCCCCAGGCTTGAGCGAAGCATTTTCAGCTGGACTCCCTGAAATCAAAAGGAAAAACATGGATGTTAATTGTGTGACCTTCCATATTATCGCAAAATTCTCAGGTAATATATAACAACTGTCCCTAGGAAAACTAACAGTTCTACCCAGACAGACTCTGTATGCTTTGGAGATAAAATAATGATAACAATAAAAATAACCACAACAATAACAATGATAATAGCTGACATTGATATAGCGCTTCCTACGTGGTAAGCACTGTGCTAGGCACTTTACAATGATCATCTCATTTGATCCCTGCAATAAGCCTGGGAGGTAGGTCCTATTATTCTCCCCATTTTACAGATGAGGAAAGTGAGCCATAGAGAGTTTAAGTGACTTGCCCAGAGTCATACCATTAGCAAGTGCTTAAGACAGGATTTGAACTCAAACCTTCTAGACTGCCAGAACAGCACTCTATCCAAGAATCTCAGTTGGAAGGAACCTCAAAGTTCATTTAGTTCAATTGAAAAGAACATGAAATACTCCACAACATATCTAATAAGTAGTCACCTGGCCTTTGCTTGGAAACTTTCTAACAAGGGGAAACCTTTTGTGCCAGTCCATTCTATTGCTGGATGGTGCTAATTGTTAGGAAAATTTTCATTGCCTCAGGCTCAAATTTGCTTCAAACTTAGATAGGAAAATGAGGATCACCAACATTTTGGGGCAGGCTGGCAGAGGTGCTAAGAAGGGATGTAGAGAAGATAAGACTTGAGGAGCAGGAAAGGGGGATGGGATAGCTTTCTTCAAGTAATTGAGGAGTCATATAGAAGAGATATTAAACTCTTTCTGCTTGACCCCTGAGGGCAAAGCTAAGCATAATGAGTAGAAGTTATAGGAGGGCAGATTTTGACTGAATACATGGAAAATCTTCCTAACAAATACAGATGTCCAACAAGGTAATGAGTTGCCTTTCTGCTATATTATGCCGCCTCCATTCCTTTACCATCTTATCAGAGAGGAAGTAAAATATCATAGAAGAGCCAATATTCACACTGTAGCTGGATATGGTGGAAAGAGTGGTAGATTTGGAGCAGGTGGACTGGATTCAAATCTTGCCCCATCTGATCTATAGCTGTGTAACTTGGGGCAAGTCACTTGTCTGAGTCCCAGTTTCTCATCTGTATGACCAGAGGGTTGGACCAGAGGGCATCTAAGGTTTCTTCCAGCTCTAAATCTATGATTCTATTATCTTATCACTTAGATGAACTGATTCAAAGTGAAATAGGTAGAACCAGAAAAACAAAACACATAATGACTAAAATCATGTAAATGGAAACAAAAACAACCAAACAACTGAAACTGAATGATGTGACACACAAACACACAAACATTACACATAAGCAGTTTTGTGTAGAAATATATCATACTCAATGGGGAAGCAAGCAAGGATGGGGGGGGGAGGGGCAGAAGGACAGCATTTAAAGGGAGGATAAAACCTGGCAGGGACAAACCATAAGCAAAAACAACTTCCTGGTCTGGAAAAAGAGGTATGGGTGTAGGGAAAAGAACCAGAATCTAAGGGGGTGCTTACAAGTTGGGGGATGGCCAGACAAATTGTGGTATATAAATGGAATGAAATGATATTATACCATAAAAAATGAAGAAGTGGATTGTTTCACAGAAACCTGAGTAGTATCAATTGATGCTAAGTGAGATGAGTAGAAATTACCAAAAGAACAAGGACAACACTGCCATAAAAATATTTTTTTTAACTTAAGAAACTCTGATCAATGCAATGACTATGTCTCCAAAAGACCTATGATAAAGTATGTTACCACCTCCTGAGAGAGTGGATGGACTCCAGGTGCAAAGACACCTACATTGTTTGATATAGTCACTTTATGGATTAATTTTGCTTGCTATTATGCTTATTTGTTACATGATTTTTTTTCTTTCAGTTTTCAATAAAAATGGAGGGGAAGGATAGCACAAAACAAAGTCATACCACAAAACAAAGTACCATCAAAACATTTTTTTAATGCACATAAGAAATGAATCCAAAGACCCAAGCTTATGGGACAAGAACTCACTATTTGACCAAAATTGCTGGGAAAACTGGTAAACAGTATGGCAGAAACTAGGTTTAGACCAATATCTTATACCATATACCAAGATAAGATCAAAATGTGCACATAATTTAGACATAAAGGGTGATGCTATGGGCAATTAGGGCAGCATAAAATATTTACCTATCAGATCTATGGATAAGGGAAGAATTTTGGACCAAACAAAAGATAGAAAGCATTATGGAATATAAAATGGATAATAATTATCATATTAAATTTAAAAGTTTATGCACAAATATAACAATGCAACCAAGATTAGAAGGAAAACAGAAAACTGGGAGGTTTTTTCTTACTATATCTGTGATAAAGGTCTAATTTCTCAGATATATAGAGAACAGAATCAAATTTATAAGGATACAAGTCATTCCTCAATTGATAAATGGTCAAAGGATATGAACAGGTAGTTTTCAGGTGAAAAAAATCAAAGCTATCCATAGTTATATGGGGAAAATGCTCTATATCACGATGGGTTAGAGAAATGCAAATCAAAACAACTCTGAAGTACACCTATAAGATTGTCTAATATGATAGAAATGAAAAATGATAAATGTTGCAGGGGATGCGGGAAAATTGTAACACTAATGCACTGTCGGTGGAAATGTGAACTGATCCAACCATTCTGGAGAGCAATTTGGAATTATGTCATAAGACTATAAAACTGTCCATACCCACTAGGTCTGTATAAAATGTTTGTAGCAAATTTGTACAAAAATATTTATAGCAGCTCTTTTTGTGTTGGCCAAGAATTGGAAATTGAGGGGATGCCCATCAATTGAGAATGGCTGAACAAGTTGTGGTATATGATTATAATGGAATACTATTGTGCCATAAGAAATGATGATTGCAGAATCAGGATGATTTCAGAAAAGCCTGGAAATACTTACATGAACTGATGCAAAGTGAAGTGAGCAGAACCAGAACATTGTACATAGTAATGACAATACTATATGATGATCAACCATGAATGACTTTGCTATTGTCAGCAATACAATTCTCCAAGACAAATTCCAAAGGACTTATCATGAAAAATGCTATCTACATCCAGAGAAAAAAACTGAGGGAGTCTGAATGCAGATTGAAGCATACTATTTTTTACTTTCTTTATTTTTTCATGCTTGTTTTTCTGATTTGTGTCTTCTTCCACAACATGACCAATATGGAAACATGTTTTGCGTGATTGCACATGTAGCATCTATATCAAATTGCTTACTGTCTCAAAGAAGACAGATGGAAGGGAGGGAGGGAGAGAATTTGGAGCTCAAAGCTTTTAAAAATGAATATTAAAATTCTTTTTACATGTAATTGGGAAAAATAAAATATTACTAAAGTAAAAAAATTTTATTTAAATTTTTTAAAAGTGAAGTGAGCAGAACCACAGTAACAGCAATATTACATGACAATCAACTATGAATGACTTTGCTATTCTCAGCAATACAGCGATCCAAGATAATTCCAAAAGACTCATGATGAAAAATGCTATCTATATCCAGAGAAAGAACTGATGGAATCTGAATGCAGATTGAAGCATACTATTTTCACTTTCTTTATTTTTTAGGGTGTTTTTTTGGTCTGCATTTACTTTTACAAAATATGTTTTGCACATGTATAACCTATATCAAATTGCTTACTGTCTCAGGGAGGAGGGAGGGGAAAGAAGGGGAGAATCTGGAACTCAAAATTTTTAAAAACAGATACTAAAAACTGTTTTACATGTAATTAGGAAAAGATAATAAAATATTATTTTTAACTAAATTATTTATTTTTAGTTTTCAATATTCACTTCCATTAGTTTTAAATTTTTCCCCCACCCTTCCCCATTTCATTCCCAAGATAGCTTACAATCTGATATGGGCTCTACACATACATTTCTATTAAATATATTTTCATATTAATCATGCTGCATAGAAGAATTATAACAAATAGGAAAAACCATAAGGGAAAAAAATAAAACAAAACAAAAAAGAAAATTGTCTACTTCATTCTACATTCCAACTCCACAGTTCTTTCTCTGGATGAGACCGACATAAAATATTATTTTAAAAAAATAAAATGCACATAAAAGAAGAGAAAGAAGTTCAGAAAGAAGCATAGACAAACAGGACAGTTTTGAAAGTATATGTATGTATATATATATATATATATATATATATAGAGAGAGAGAGAGAGAGAGAGAGAGAGAGAGAGAGAGAGAGAGAGAGAGAGAGATACAGATAAAATACTTAAGGGGCCGCTAGGTGGCGCAGTGAATAGAGCGCCGGCCCTGGAGTCAGAAGGACCTGAGTTCGGAGCCGGCCTCAGACACTTAATCCACACAAACAGAAACCTAGCCGTGTAACCTTGGGCAAGTAACTTAACCCCAATTGCCCTAAAAGGGGTGGCTAGGTGGCGCAGTGCATAAGAGCGCCGGCCTTGGAGTTGGGATGACCCAAGATCAGATCCGGCCTCAGAAAATGAGCACCCACGCATAAATAATGACTAGCCGTGTAACCTTGAGCAAGTTACTTAACCCCAATTGCTTTAAAAAAATAAATAAATAAATAATAAAATAAAATACTTATACTATTATGCTATAGATAATATGTATTTTATATATTATACATATATATTTGCTTTTTTGGAGGGGGGAAGGCAGGGCAATTGGGATTAAGTAACTTGCCCAAGGTCACATGGCTAGTTAAATGTTGAGTGTCTGATGCCAGATTTGAACTAAGGTCTTTCTGACCCCAGGGCTGCCACCAAAAAATATTTTTTGTGTGTTTTGATATATATATTCCATTTTTTGGTGTTTTAAGTTCAGAATTCTATAAAAAACAGTTTTTAAAAGAAATAAAAGAAACTGAATAGTATGAAATTATAATGCCCAAACGTGACCTCAAAGAAGAGATATGAGACAACACCTCTCCAAATTCTTTGCAGAGGTGAGGCGCCATAGGCACAAAACACTACATATGATGTCAGACTTTTCCATTAAATTGGTTAGTTTGGATGAAATTTGCTTTCCTTTTATTCTGTTTTTATAAGGATGACATAGTGAATTGGGAAATGTAGGAGATATAAAAACAAAAGATGTCAAAATTTTATTTAAAAAATCTAAAAAATGAAAAATAAGGGAAGCATCTGTATTAGTAGAGTTTTGAGGTTCATTGCCATTGTTCTGAAAGAAAAAACAATCCATGACTTCTTTGGAGAAGGGCAAATATTGGATTCCCTACTTCCCTCAGGACTGAAATATAATTTTCTCTACCTATATGACATCCCATACAGTAATAGGGCCCTTTAGATGCTTACTTGGGAAAAACAACATGGCTTACTTAGGCCCAGAAAATGAGGAAGTCAAAAGAGCTTGCTCAAATGACAGCAAATAAAAAATAAAACAAAAAACCAAACGGGTTCGACAACAGATCATATGAAGAAAGATGAAGAGCAAAAACAGGTCATATTGTCTGATAACGTTAACTATGAGTGGAGGCTTAACTATCTTTCAAGATTCTTATGTAAAAGATTGTAGCCAATTATTTCTCCACTTTTGGGGGGAACAGAACAGAACTGGACAAAATAGGTTTAAACTGAAGTAGGATTAATTAGAGTCATCATTTTCTTAAAATTGAAGGGCTTGTAACATCACAGCATCATAGATTTGGAGTTGGAAGGGATCTTAGAGGTCTTCAAGTCCAATCTCCTTATTTTACAAATAAGGAAACTGAGGAATAGAGAAGTTAAGTTTCAAAGCCAGGACTCCCAGACTCTAAGTCCAACACTTTATCCACCACCCCACACTGCCTTAAAAGAAAGAAGCCTGCATAAACTTGAATCACTGGGCAGGCAGTCTCCCCTCCAGGTACTAATCAAGCAGGATAGTGTGGCTCTGCCCAGAAGGGAGCAAAGGAGAACTGCTTCACTCTTTCCCATCTCTGTTCTCTCTCTGATGGCCCTACAGTAGGATATCTGGGGCTTAAGCCTCATAATGAAAATGGGACCAAACAAAGTAGAATTCCATCTCCTCCTCAAACATGGCTGCTTTCTCTCCTTCTCCCTTCTCCAGCCACATCAGCACTACTCACCAGGTAGGACAGACTCTATCCATACTGGGGCATGACCACGAAGGGTGAAGCCAAAACTTTTGTTGCCTTTGTACACTCGAACTGTCCTATACAAGGTAGAAGGAAAAGAGCTGTGATGGAGTCTGAAGTAATATCACTTTTCCCAGGTTTGTCCCGTTCTCGGAGCCTGCACCATCTTAGAGGCCAGCCAAGGGAAGCCCAGGATGAGCCAGATTTGGCTTCACTTTCTCCCACCTCCAATATTCCAGTGTCTCATAACAAGTTCCAGAAAAGTCAAATAGAGCTGGATGGATTGTTCCAGATCATATTTCTCCTATAGCTTTTGTCTTTCCTCATCTCCTCAAGTGTTCAGACAATTCAAGTGTGACTCTTTCTGTAGCCTTTCCTCAACTTTCCTTTTTCCCATTACAACATGGTAGCTTGAAAGAATTTTGTTGGAAAGATCCCCACAAAAGGATAACATGCAGGAAAGAAGAGGGTGATCTGCCCCCAGCCATCATCATTGTCCCAAACTACCCCTGCCCCCATCAATGCAAAGCAGCATGGGAGAATCCAAAAGAGATACAGATTGACTTGTATGGAAGGGAGAAGGTAATGGCATCAATCCCATCAGTTACTACCTCAAATAATTCATCAAGAATTAATTCATGGGGGTGGCTAGGTGGCGCAGTGAATAGAGCACCGGCCCTGGAGTCAGAAGGGCCTGAGTTCGGAGCCGGCCTCAGACACTTAATCCACACAAACAAAAACCTAGCCGTGTAACCTTGAGCAAGTTACTTAACCCCAATTGCTTTAAAAAAAAAAAAAAGAATTAATTCATGAATTTAATAGACCTACATGTGGCAAGTTCAACCATTTTTCTTGCTGGTAGAAAAGAGGACAGTAGTCACCAGCTCTATCTGGGCTTTTTCAGGCTTGATCCCAAGTTGATTTTTTTTTTTATAGTAACCTGGAGAATTATAGGAGGAGGGAGTTAAAAAGAATGGGTAGGAGTGGAGGTGGAAGGGCTGAGGAATAAGTGCAACAGACTGCCCAAGGGCAAAGGTTCCAAGGTTACTTGGAAATATGAAATCAAACTCAAGCTTGAAGTCAAGGTTAGAGATATCACTGTAGAAGTCAGTCATATACACACATATATAAGTGTGTGTGTGATCCCATGTGTATGTATGGGCTGGGCCATGATCCCATGTGTTAGAGTGATTAGCTAACTCTACAGAAAGTTAAGAAATCCATTATAGAGGTGGCTAGGTGGCACAGTGAATAGAGTACCAGCCCCAGAGTAAGGAGGACCTGAGTTCAAATCTGACCTCAGACACTTAACACTTACTAGCTGTGTGACCTTGGGCAAGTCACTTAACCCCAAATGCCATGCTTTCCCCCCTCTAAAAAGCAAAAAAAAAAAAAAACCCAGACAAACCATTATACCATTATATTCAAACAATAGGCACACACAGAAACCTATAGTCAGAAATACAGAATTTTTGCACTAGAAGAAACTTTAAGAGGTCATCCAATCAATCTTCCTCCTCTTCCACTATCAACTTACATAGCTGGGTGCCCATATACTCAGTCCATTCTAGTCCCGGCCTCACACACCCTTCAACAATAGGCCTTCCTATTGTTCCCTTCCTTCTCAGTCAAGCCCAGCACCTGACTGCTTTGTCTCCTACCACAGCTGGGAATCAGCAGGTAAACATATTACCTGATCATCCCCAGAGCTCATCCCTACTGTCTTCTCATCCTACCTTACTTTCCCCGGGTCCAGGGAGAAAAAGGGCCTAGGGATCAGTTAAGAACATTCATTACCTGCGGGCAGCACCTGAGCCAACTCTGCTGGCAATAAGAGAGGTGGTTTTCCTCAGTCCCTTTCCCACATCTTCTGGACCTCGTGGCACTGAGCTGGCCCGTGTTGACACCATCAGACGCTCAGGATGGTCCTCACTGCGGCTGCGGCGGAGCCGGTGTGTTTGTTGCTCCCTCTTGGTCCGGCAGAGCTTGCTGATGAGACTTTGAGACACAACCTCGTCAAAACGTTGCCGGTGCTTTTTGGGGATGAAAATCCTAGTGAAGATGAGTGGACAGTGAGAAAAGGAACCAAATCAGGCCTAGCCCAGAGAGAGGGACAGAAAGGGTGGTTTGTAAGGGCACTGGGAGACACAGGAAGACAAGGACTTAGTACTGTGCGCAGACCATAGTGATTAAATTAGTAGCCTCTCAATAATAACTTTTTCGTACTCCTTTAACACTTACAAAGGCCTTTCCTCACAACAACACTTAGGAGCAGGTAGTACAATTATCACTATATCCATTTTATAGATGAGGAAATGGAGGCTCAGGGAAGTTACCTTACCTGCTCATGGTCACACAACTAGCAGATGTCAGAGCCAGGATTTTAACAGATTTAATGCTCATGATTCCAAGTCCCATATTCTTTCCCCTGTACCACATTGCGTTTTAGTACAAGTTTGTCAGCATCTCTATCATGGCACATGAACCTACTGGTGGACTGGGAGGTCAGGGCACCAAGGTGTCCTTTCCATGTGAGTGGGTACAATTAATGTTCCTCCAGGAATGTTGTTTCTCTACCAGACAATGACTCCCATAGGACTATGTCCCTAGGTAAGGTATATCTGTGGTCAATAGAAATTATCCACTCTCATAAGCTATGGCTGACAGAAATTCATTTTTCAAAGCAGCTACTATTGTCTGATACCCCACAGAGAATAACTTTGGAATATACAGAATGTTAGATAGTGACTGGTCCAATTCACTCATTGCTATTGGTCTCCATGTAGAAAGAACAATCACAGACCTTTTCTAAGTGCCATTTTCTAATTTTCTAAAAAGCACATTTAAAAGATATTTATATCATTTTATAATGCCTTAATAATAATGCTGTAAGACAGGTGGGAAAGTATTATCCCCTTTTTAAATAGCTAAAAGGTTGAATTATCTTGCTCAAGGCCAAGTAGAAGGCCTGGGATTTGAACCCAGGTCTAATTCCAATGACATATCCATCGCTTGGTGGTGCAGTGGATAGAGTGTTGGGACTAGAATCTGGAAGACTCATCTTCCTGAGCTCAAATCTGGCCTCAGTCACTTACTAGCTGCATGACCCTGGGCAAGTCATTTAATTCTGCCTCATTTCCTCATCCATAAAATGAGCTGGAGAAGGAAATGACAAGCCACTCTAGTATCTTTGCCAAGAAAATCCCAAACAAGGTCATGAAAAGGTGGTCATAATTGAAAAATGGCTGAATAACAACAAAGATTTATGAAACAGGCAATTCTTGGGGAAAAAAGGGTAGGTCCCAGCCAGAAACTTCATAGGTAGCTGAGTCTATAGGCCTCATTATTATAATGGGCCAAATCTCCTTCATGTGGGTTCACCCAAATCCCCTTGCTGGCTTACTTCCTCAGTCTCAGACTAACAAGTTCTATGTCCATGACTATAACTCAGACCTCTCTCCCACCCCCACCCTACCACCCCAGCCCACCCCTGCCACACCCACATATATCTACACATATACATAATAAGCCCCTAGGCAGCTTCTCTCAGAGTTGCTACAGTAGGGCACAGAGAACTTACATAGAAAGAAAGGAACACTCAAAAAGGTTCCTAGAGGCCAATGACTATGTCTTTGTCATCACTATCTGCCATAATACCCAAGTTAGGAGCTTGCCCAGGGGGAATACTCAAACCTCTCTAGCTGTTGTACCTGCCAAGGTAAGTTAAAAGAAAAGGAGCACCTACTGTGTACAAAAGCCACCATTAGGTATTATGGGAGTGACAGGGATAACTAAAACATAGCCCTAGACCACAGGGATTTTATTTTAGTAGGAGGTTGGAGGAATGGAAACCCTTCAATATGATACCACAGGGTCAAACCAAGATGGAAAGGATCTTGAGAGAACCAAAATCATTGCAAGTAGAGACTGTTCCATTCTTTGTTCTTGGCTCCCCAGTACCTGGAACACAGTAGGTGCTTAATAAAAACTTGTTCACTGGAAACCTATTGAGATAGGGTTCAGCCCTATACGTGGCCAAAGTGATGGAAGGCCCTTACTCCAGCTTACTCCTGTCCTGCTCTCAGGGAGGCAGACCTTGAAGACTGAAGGTCTGTTGTGGAGGTCAACAAGAACCAACTAGCAAAAGGAGATGGACAGTATTGCAAAAGCTTCTGTCCTTTTTATTAGTTAATTCTATCATTTGGCTTGAATTCTACTTAGCATTCTTTTTATTCGTTAAAAAAATGTCCTTGCCATTTATTTCAATGACAGTCTACTCTAGTCTCCGGACTGACTCCCCAACCTTAAATTGGAAGGCAGGATTAACACTGTAAGGGAAGACCACTATGGATTTGAAAGTCATTTGCTTTATTCCATGATTTTTTTCTGGGAGCTACAGGAAGCAGGGACCAGCATCCCTGAAGCCACAGACTTGGCACAGGATTTAAAACAATTATCTTGTTTTGTCCTCACAGCACCTCCTCCCTCCCCCTTCCCCCAAGTATATGGGACAGTTATTATTATGCTTCTTACATATGAGGAAATGGGTCCTTGGAGAGTAGCATCCCTCCTACCTGGCCAGCAGTGATCCACATAGTTAGTGGGAGAGCCCGGATGAGGATGGCAGATTCTCAGAGGTGGAAGGGACTTCAGAAGGCACTGAGGCCTACTTGTCACAGGATAAGAGTCTCCTCCACAACATGCCCAAGGAGTTTCTACAGAAAACCCACTGGAGAGTCCTGGAGTGCTCTCTTCTCTACTGTTCCACATTGTAAAATATTTTTTTCATCCTCCCCATTTCTCTCTTTGCTTCAGTGTCTTGTGAAGAGGTAACTAACTCTTCTCATTCCCAAGGCCATGCCCTTCCACTGGTGGTGTTGATTCTCATCTTCTCCTGTCTCGTTGGGGGTAGGGGGTGGGAAGCACTGGATTTGGAGCCACAGGACCTGTATTGAAATCCTAGCATTGCTACTTACTACCTGTGTAACTGCAGGCAAATCACTTAACCTCTCGGGTCCTCAGTTTCCTTATCTAAGGTTGCAACACTAAATCTATCAAACTCAAACAGAAACAGAGAACCACAAATTAACATTACCTTACATTGTATTTTTATTTATTTTGTCAAACTTCCCAGTTATATTTTAATTTGATTTGCTTCACACTCCAGAGTTTTGCAGGTAGCCTATAGGCCTGGCCTCAAGCTTGACACTTTCAAGACTAGATGACTTCTAAAATCCTTTTCAGCTTTCAATCTATGGTCCTATAACTACCTTTTCTTCAGCAACCCCTGTTCCTCTCCACCTCCATCTCTCTGTCTTTCTCATCTTCCTTCTCTCTTTATCAGTCACTCCCTTATCCTCCAGCCCACCACCTACAAATATGGCCAGGTCCCCTCAAAAAAAAAAAAGCCCAAAGAAAAACAAAAAACCCCTTCACTTGTCTCTGTCATCTCATCAAACTACTTTCCTGCATCTCTTCTCCCTTTCATAGCCAGACTTCTAGAGTAGGTTATCAAAACCTTTTCTCTATTTTCTCACTCCCTACTCTCTTCTCAATCCCCATAATTTCTAAGGACAATACTCTTTCCACACTGCCCCAGACCAGGGCAGACTCTTGAGAGACTTGCCATGCATTTAGTGGGTGAGACAAAGATGGCAATCCAGTAAATGATACTGAGGTGCTATAGTAAAACATATACAGAAGAACTGAGAGACAGCAGGGGAGACAAAGGAGGAAAGAATGTCTAGGAGGAAAGAGTGGTCGACAGCTTTAAGAGTTACAAAAAGGTCAAGGAGGATTGAGAAAAGACCAAGTTTTTTGTTCTGTTTTTTTTTTTTGTTTGTTTGTTTGTCTTTTTGGAGGGGGGGAAGGTAGGGCAATTGGGGTTAAGTGACGGCTAGTTTGTGTATATGTGTGTGTGTGTGTGTGTGTGTGTCTGTGTCTGTGTGTCTGTGTGTCTGTGTTAAGTGTCTGAGGCTGGATTTGAACTCAGGTCTTCTTGACTCCAGGATTGGTGCTCTATTCACTGCGCCACCTAGCTGCCCCAAAAAGATCAATGTATTAAAAGATCATTGATAAAAGAAAGCAGCTAGGGAGTGCTAGACCATGAGTCTTCACTCAGAAGAGCTGAGTTCAGACACTTACTAGCTGTGTGACCTTGGGCAAGTCACTTAACCTCTGTCTGCCTCAGTTCCCAAACAGTAAAATGGGGATAAATAATAAATGAGATAACATCTGTAAAGCACTTATCAAACCTTAAAAGTAAATATAAATGTTGGTAATAGTAGCAGTAGTAGTAGTAGTGTTATTGTTATCATCACCATCATCATTATTTATAGAGTAGATGCAGTCCTGTGGAGGGGTCAGAAGCCAGACTGCACATAAAGTACTACAGCTATTTTTGTTTTTCATGTGCAAGTCTTCAATTCAGTACAACAAAGATTTATTTAGACACTACTATGTTATCAGGCGCTGTGCACTGGGGACAGAAGAAAAATTAAATAGTTACTACCCTCGAGGAGTTTACATTCTACCAGAGAGAAACAACTTGTACATTTAGATAAATACAAAATAGAAACAAAGTCATTTCGTGAGGAAGAGTGTCCTAACAAGGGAAGAGAACAAGAACGTCCTCAAGGCAGCTAGGTGGTGAAGTGGACAGGAAGACCTGGGCTCAAACTCAGCCTCCGACACTTAGCTGTATGATCCTGGGCAAGTTCTGTAACTTCTGCTGGCCTCAGTTTCCTCACCTATAAAATGGGGACAATAAGAACACCTCCCTCCCAGGGTTGCTGTACATATCAAATGAGATAATATTTGTAAAGCACTTAGCACCATGCCTGCACATATTAAGTACTACATAAATTTTAGCTCTTATATAGTAAGTAGTAAATAATAAAAGGTAAGCTCCTTGAGGTCAGGCTCTTGTTTCTTTTTCTTTTTCCTTTTCACCTTCAATAGTTATTCACATTTAAAGCTCTTTGAACGGAACTGAACCCACACCCTCCCAAGACAATCTGGAGGGTTGCAGACATTTCCTTTGTCAGAGGAAAGCACTCCTAACACTTGAAGACAGCTATCATCTCCTTTCCTACCCCACCACCCCTCACACCTAAGCAGCATCCTGATCACAGATTTCAAACTAGAAAAGACTTCAGAGGTTATTTTGTTCGCTATTCCTATTTAAAAGATGAGGAAATGGAGGCCCAAAGGGGCTAAGGGACTTGTCCTGGGCCACACAGTAGTAAGTGGCAGATCTGCGATTTAAGCCCAGCTTCTCTAGTTCTGAATTCAAAGTTCTTTCCACCACACTACAGGTTAAACATCCCCGGGTCCTTCAAAGGCGCCTTGTATGGCATCATGGAAGGCCTTCGCTATCTTTGG
Source organism: Gymnobelideus leadbeateri (assembly GCA_011680675.1). NCBI lineage: Eukaryota > Metazoa > Chordata > Mammalia > Diprotodontia > Petauridae > Gymnobelideus > Gymnobelideus leadbeateri. The sequence continues at coordinate 45,588 of WOXC01009753.1, read as the reverse complement.
CTCCCTTCCTTTGGACGCATTCCAGCTTTTCAATGTCCTTCTGAAAAGAGAATGATCCTCCAGATGTAGTCTCTCAACAGGCAGAGGGCAATGGGACCATCACCTTGTTGTCCTACCCATCCCTTAAAACCAGTATCCTCCCAATGATGCCATATAACTGAAAATTTTGGGACACCATTGGGATAGTAAGACATATACTGAACATTCAGGAATAGACAGGGGGCCTTGAGTGCTCCCCCAGAAATATTAAACCCACCAGAGAAAAGCTTCCCACTAATTAGAAGTTTGTGTTCTCTAAGGAAGATTTATGGAAAGGCACAGAAGGACTGTATAGTAGAAGGAAGAGCTGCTCTAGGGACTTAGGTCTTCCCTTACTTTGGTCATTATAGTTTTACTTGTGATAGCCAGAGAGTTGGTTATGGAGATGGGAAAATATCAGGTATAAGATATCCCATGCTAGTCATTTAACCTCAGTGCCTCTAAGCAAATCTGTTTGTTTGTAAATCTGTTTGTAAAATCTGTTTGTAAATCTGTTGTAAAAGACTGTTAGTGACAGAGCTGATGCTGATCTGCATTGGTAGAAGAGGTTTCCTCTTAGGGATTCCCCAAATAAATCATATGTCCTGCTGTACCCCCCCAAAAAATCTTCTCCCTATATAGGCCCTTTGTATTCAGAGTTTCATACTAGCATTAGATGTTTAAATTAAAAAATTAGAAGCAATTTAAATGTACAAAAATGGGGTGGTTAAATAAATTGTGGCAAGTTAATGTAATGGAATACCATAAAAGATATTTTTCTCCTTAATGAGGTCAGTCTAGAAGGACTGGTTATTGTACTTTATTTGAAGATGGTTATTGTTGTTATTCAGTCATGTCCTATTTTTTGTGACCCCATTTTGGATTTTCTTGGCAAAGATACTAGAGTGGTTTGCCATTTCCTTCTCCAGCTCATTTTACAGATGAGGAAACTGAGGCAAATAAGGTAAGTGACTTGCCCAGGGTCACACAGATAGTGTCTGAGGCTAGATTTTAACTCAGGTCCTCCAGACTCCAGGGTTGGCACTCTATCTATTGTGTCACCTATCTTCCCCCATGCCCTCCCCCATTTTAAAGAAGGGGCTGGAATCTGTGGTCAAAGGAACATTCATACTGATAAGATCATGGATGCCTCAGAAGACCAAAGTACCAAGGGAAGAAATCAATGCCTATGATTACATTTTCCCACTTAGAATAGATTCCAATGCATAGATTCTGTGGCCTGGGACCTAGTAATGCAGACAAGATCAGGTCATAGATCCTTCATGGGGCTATAAATATTTCTCTAGGGAGGCCTCCCCACTATGGAAACCATGCTCTTGTTTTAGAGCTTGTCACCATATTAATCACTGGAGATAGAACTGAACAGAAGAAACAACATGAAGGACAAAAAGCAGGGGTCCAGGGGCAGTTAGGTGGTGCAGTGAGTAGAGCACTGACCCTGGAGTCAGGAGGACCTGAGTTCAAATCCAACCTCAGACACTTGACACTTAACTAGCTGTGTGACCTTGGGCAAGTTACTTAACTCTAATTTCCTTGCCTTCCCCTCTCCAAAAAAGAAAAAAGAAAAACCAAATGGGTGGAGCCAAGATGGTGGAATAAAAGACAGGGGTCCTATGCCTTTGTCTTTTCCAGATACTATTGCTAGTGAGTCCTGCTAATAAGCCGGGGGAGGGGGGGGTGGCGGGGCGCAGAGACCCAGCTACTGGACACCTACAGCTCAACCAAGGGAAGTTTAGGAAGAAAAGTGTTTAGAGAACAATTCTGATTTGGGTTTTGCTACTTTGCCATTTTATGCTTCCAAAAGTAAATTCAATTAATCTCTGTAACTTCAGAGAATTCAGGGACCTTTTAGTTTTCTAGGCCTATGTTTACGTTTCTTTTCTTAGCTCCCCTATCTGGAGCAACATTATTTCTAGCAAGTTATAGAGGTTAATCTATATCAGATATAGAAAAAAAACAAAACAAAACAGGTTCTAGTTCTCAGTTTGCTTTTTCCCCCAGTGGTCACCACCTCTGTGGTCCAGAAAATAATTTCATACTTTTTTGATAGGTTACTGTGTCTGTGGCATTTAGAGAAAGGCTTCTGTAGATTTCAGGATAAGAGCAGGTGATGACTTTTGACAAAAGCTAATCAGATGCTATGCGTTGAAGGTGGTAGTGATAGTTTTCTCTGGAAACCAGAGCCCAGGAAAACAGCTCTTATGACTAGACACTTACTTATCTCTTCTTCTCTTCCATTTTTTCTCTTTGTCTCCCTCTTGATCCTCCATCATTAATATAAATGTTTCTTCCTACCTTGCCTATGGCCAACCTAGGGATCTAAAGTACGATTTTGGCATTAGGTGTATATATTTAATTAGCAATTTATACTGATTATTCTAAATTTTTAAAAATCAGTGAGAACATTTTGCTCTTCATAAAACAAATGGAAGTTGTTTTTCATTTATTTGTGACTGATTTTTGCCACAGTGACTGTTTGTTAGAGAAAAGATCCTGATCCCTACTTTAAATTACTGTTTTACTTTAACACTAGCTACTACCAGTATTCAAACATTTATTTACTTATTTATATAATTATTATATACTAGGTACAGAATAAATTACAGGCACTAAACCCTTTCACATATTGTGAACCCCACAATATGTGCTCAAGATGAGAAAACCAAGGCCAGAAGGGTTGTGATTTTCAAAATGTCAGAGTTTCTAAATAATTAAGCCTGACCTTGAACCTAGACTCTTAATTTCGATGTTTTTGTTTTTTGCCACACTATACTGTATCTCCATCTAGCCTAAATTATCTTTAATAAGTATTTCATTATGCCAAATACACACAGATATGTATCTAAACACACAAAATGAATTAGTGCAAGGTCACACTAACAAAATAGCATATCTCAAGAACTATGTTTTAACTAGATATAAGGAGTCAATTGACAGACACATACATACTCCTGAGTATAAACAAGATAGAATTTTATCATTCAATTCAGTAAGCATTTATTAAGTATCGACTTGTGATAGGGCCTTTGTTAAGTAACATAGAGATATAAAGACAAAAAAACAATCCCTGCCCTCAAGGAGTTTACATTCTACTTGATAGAAACAATATATATGGAGAAAAAAAACAAACATATACATAAAGTAGATTCAAAATAATTGGGGAGTGGACACTAGCAACAGGAGGGATCAGAGTAGACTTTCTATAAAAGGTAGCATGTGGCACTTGAGCTGAGCTTTGAAAGAAGTAAGGGATTCTGTGAGGCGGAGATGAAAAGGGAGTATATTCCAGAGATGGGGCATACCCTATGCAAAGGTGAAGAGGTGGGAGATGGAATGTCATGTATAGGGAATAGCAAGCAGGCCAGTTTCGCTACAATGTAGAGTACTTGAAGGAGAGTAATGTGTAATAAGTCTGGAAAAGAAAGTTGGACCCAGAATATTAAGAACTTAAAACAGAAAACTTTTTATTTGATCAAAGAGATAAATGGGAGTCATTAGAGAATCTTGAGCAAGAGGGTAAAATGGTCAGATCTGGGCTTTAAGAAAGTTACTTTGGCAGTTATATGAAGAATAGATCGAAGACCAAAGAGAAATAAAGAAAACTATAAACCAATATCACTAGTGAATACTGATGTAAAAAATTTCAAAAGATTATTCACTATAATCATGTTGCATTTATACCAGGAATGGGAGGATGACTTGGCAACTATATATTGTCATGTTAATAATGAAAAATTAAAACCATATGAGTATATCAATAAACATGGGGAAAAACCCCTTTGACAAAATGGAACACTTGTTCAAAATTTGAGAATTATCCCACATTTGTGGTTAGGCTATGACAATATAATAAAAATGACAATACTACTTATATTAACTAATAGATGTAGTACTATATCTAACTACTTTATAAAACTAGATAAAATAATAACAGAGCACATCTAGAGAAACAAAAGAATAAAAATTTAAAGGGAAATGGTGAAAAAGTAGGAATGAAAGAGATGTCATTTCTCTAATATATAAGGAACTGAATCAAATTTATAAATTTATAAAAATAAGAGACATTCCCCAATTGGTAAATGGTCAAAAGTTAAACAGGTAATTTTCAGAAAAAGAAATAAAATCTATCAAAAGTTATGTGAAAAATTGCTCTAACTCACTATTGATTAGAGAAATTCAAATTAAAACAACTCTTAAGTATGACCATACCTATCATACTAAAAACATAATAGAAAAGGAAAATAACAAATGCTGGAGAGCATATAGAAAAAAATAATGCCCTGTTGGTAGAGCTGTGAACTGCTCTAACTATTTTGGAAAACAATTTGGAACTAGGTCCAAAGGGCTATAAAATTGTGCATAGGCTTTTATCCAATAATACCACTATGGGTCCTTATCCCAAAGAGATCAAAGGAAAAGGGACTATATATACAAAAATATTTATGGTAGTTTTTGGTGTGTGTGGTGGCAAAGAATTAGAAATTGAGGGATGCCCATCAATTAGAGAAATGGCTGAACAAGTTGTATTATATAATTGTGATGGAAAAGCTATGAGAAATGATGAGCAGGATGGTCTCAGAAAAACCTGGGAAGACTTGAATTGATGCAAAACGAAATAAGAAGAAGCAGGAGAACACTGTACACAGTAACAGCAAGATTATAATAATGATCAACTATGAAAAACTTAGCTACTTTGATCAATACAATGATTTAAGACAGTTCTGAAGGCCTCATGTTGAAAAATGTTATCTTCTTCCAGAGAAAGAACTGATGAACTCTGAGTACAAATTGAAGCATAATTTTTTAAACTTTTTTTTGCCTTTTTTTGGGCAACATGGCTAATATGGAAATAAGTTTTGCATAACTTCATATGTATTATGTTGCTTGTCTTCTCAATGGGTGGGGGAGGGCCTGGAGGAAGGGAGAGAATTTGGAATACAAATTTTAAAAAAATAAACATTAAAAATAAATACATTTTTAAAAAATAGTAGACCAAAACAAAAAGGAATAAAGGGGGCACCTAGCAGTACCGATTTTATATTATAAAGCAGTAAACAAAATTATTTATTTGGTACTGGTTTAAAAAAAAATTTAATGGATCAGTGAAATAGACCAGATAAGGAACATTAAAAATAAAACATAGTAGTCTATGTTCAACAAACCTAGAGATACCAACTACTGGACTAAGGACTCTTTCGTCAACAAATAACTGGGAACCATTGTAGCAGAAACTAGGTTTAGATCTATTTATGCTATATGCCAGATTAAGTTCCAAATCAATATATGACCTAATAGAAGGAGACAGCTTGACAACTTTGGCTAGGGGAAGAATTTTTTAATTCTCTTTGTATTTTATGGAATAAAACAAGCATTTCTTTAACAGTATATTTTTAAAAAGATTGTACACAAAGGGGATTCTTAACTAAACAAAGGAGGAGGGCAATGTAGAAGACAAAATTTATTATTTCAATTATGTAAAACAGAAAACCTTTTGCAAGATGGATCAGCCAGGCATATAGGGAGAGAACTAGGAGAGTAGTGTCACCAAACAAGAGAGTGTCTAGGTCACAGGGGTGGGGAACCTGTAGCCTTGAGGCCATAATATGGCCTTCTAGGTCCTAGGGTAAGGCCTTTTGACTGAGTCCAAGTCTTAAAGAACAAATCCTTTTATTAAGGGGATTTGTTCTGTGAAGTTTGGATTCAAAGGGCCCCATTAAACTGTAGAAGGAGGGAGAAAAAGCATAAAATGCAGCAAAGAGGTCAAAAAGGATGAGGACTGAGAAAAGGCCATTATTCTTGGCATTTAAGAGATTTAAGAGCTCACTTGCAGAGAGCACTTATAACTGTATAAGGATGGAAACCATGCTGCAAGAGGTGAGAAAGTGGAGGCAATGAAGTTAAACACCTGCTTCTACATGTTTGGTTGTGAAAGAGAAGAATAAAATGAGAGAATAGCCTGAGTGAAAACTAAGATTAATGCTTTGGGTTTTTTTTTTCTAAAGATGGGGAGATTAGGGCATGTTTGTATGCAATGGTGAGGATATGTGGATATGCCTTTATATGCCCTGAAATAATATACAAAACTACTGCTCTTAAAAAGGAAGGATTGCTACCTCCAGAGAGATTTAACAGACTCAGAGTACAATCTGAAATATATCCTCTCTCTCTCTCTCTCTCTCTCTCTCTCTCTCTCTCTCTCTCTCTCTCTCTCTCTCTGTAGGTATGTGTGTGTGTGTGTGTGTGTGTGTGTGTGTGTGTGTGTGTGTGTGCATGTGGAGACATGGCTTATGCAGGAATTTCTTTTACAGGATTATACATATTTATGATGAATTTTGCTTTTCTTGACTTCTCAATGAGCTAGGGAGAAAGGCAAGAAAAAATTTGGAACTGAAAATAAAAATGACTTTTTTTTTTTAATAAAGAGAAGGATTCCTGTAAGGAAGGAAACCTGTGTGTCATATAGATAGATGCCAGTTGTACCCCCAAGGGTTTTTCCTTCATTTGCTTGCTAATTCAAATTATACCCCTGGAACTATTGGCAATGTCTAGCACTTAGGATAATGCCTTGCACGTTTGTTGTTTATCCTTCAGCTGTCTCCAATTCTTCTTTTTTTTATTTTTTTTTTATTTTTTTTTTTTTTGAGCAATTGGGGTTAAGTAACTTGCTCAAGGTTACACGGCTAGTCATTTTTTGATTTATGCGTGGGTGCTCATTTTCTGAGGCCGGATCTGATCTCGGGTCATCCAAACTCCGAGGCCGGCGCTCTTACTCACTGCGGGCCACCTAGCCGCCCCTTTAGGGCAGTTGGGGTTAAGTAACTTGCCCAAGGTTACACGGCTAGGTTTTTGTTTGTGCGGATTAAGTGTCGGAGGCCGGCTCCGAACTCAGGTCCTTCTGATTCCAGGGCCGGCGCTCTATTCTCTGCGCCACCTAGCCGCCCCATGTCTCCAATTCTTCTTGACCCCATTTGGAGTTTCCTTGGCAAAGATACTGGAGTGGTTTGCCATTTCCTTCTCCAGCTCATTTTATAGATGAGGAAACTGAGGCAAACAGGGTTAAGTGACTTTCCCAGGGTCACTCAGCTAGTGAGTGTCTGAGGACAGATTTGAACTCAGGAAGATGAGTCTTTCTGACTCTAGACCTGGAACTCTATGCACTATGGCACCACCTAGCTGTCCAGCCTTGCACAGAGTTGCAACTTGTTGATTTGAATTGGAAGAGCTGAAAGGACTCCCCCCAACCAGGAGGCTTAGTCTCTGAGATTCCATATTGAAATTTTTTGAAGTTTTTTCTTCTTCAAGATATCCCTTTTATCATACACCAACTTACTCTTACAAAGCACAATAGCAAAGAATAATACCACATAAAGACAATAGCTTCACTTTAGAGAATGTTTTACATTTGACAAAATGTTTTACTTAAAGCATTTCACCCAAGCTTTAAAACAATGCTGTGGAGTAGCTAATGCTAAACGCTGTTGGCAACTACAGTATTATTATCCCCACCTAAAACATAGGAAACTGAAGCTCAAGGGGTTAAATGATTTGCTTAGGGCCTGCAGACCAGTGAGGGGCACCACTGGGATCCAAGCCTAGGCCTCAGGATTGCTGCTCCAGTCTTCGCTGCTACATCAATTGCCACCTGACAGCAGAGAACACCTTGAGGAAAGGGGCACCAGAGAGGTGAGTCAGCAGAGAAGTGCAAAGGTGTCAAAGCAAGACCACTCACATTCATAGGAGGGGGGCCCTTAACACACTTTATTTTACAAGTGAGACACTTGAGAGGGGGTGGGGGGGGGGCGATCCTCTGACTCCAAAGTTAGCACTCGCACTGTGGCTGGAAGGGCATCATATATAAAGCCAGAGAAAATGGGGATTGAGTCCAGCTCAATCTATGTACTAGCTATGTGACCTTGGACAAGTCACTTGGGCTGTGAACCTCTATCTGTACAATGGGGGTGACTGACATTTGCACTAATCCTACCTATTTCACATGGTTACAGCTGGGAAGGCATTTTGTAAACTATAAAACTATAAACTATAAAATGTTATGGAAATGTCAGCTCTTATTGTTATTGTGATGATTCTAACCTTCATTTCCTCCCCCTTCAGGAACGCAGGCTACTCTGAGTCATCCTTAAAGGGGACAGGGTCCTTCCTGTGGAGCCCTTCTGATTAATGAACAGAATAATTAAGAGAATCTACAGTTTGATTAATTTCCTCTCCTGGAACCTGTTCCTTTTATCCAGCAATAACTTTCCACTCCTCATTGTTGTCCTTGAAGCTCTTATGTATCAGATGTACTTAATATTCTTTCCTGGTGTTTATCTCCTTAACAAAAGGTCAGCCTTCTCTCAGTGCTTTGCTGAGCCAAGCTAGACACAGTGAGTGTATTGAATTTTTTAAAAAGACAGTTCCCTCAGAAAAATCAATTCCTTCTTGTGCTTTAAATGCTCTTGGGAGGATACTATTTACAAGCCATGAAACCGTTGGTGTCATTTTCCTCTGCTTTGTACAATGGACTCAAATTTAGATTTGCTCATGAGGAGCTGAAGTTCACAAATGAATGAAGATGTCAAGGCAGGCCTGGTGCACAGCGTTCCCCAAACCTGCTAACAACCTTTCTTTCTATGCATCTAATGATTCTAGTCACATGGAAGAAGCATTCGTCATGGAATTTGGAGGGGGTCTAGTGGCATGGTAGAAAAGAACACTGAACGTTGAGTCAGAACACCTGAGCCCCAGTCTCATCTAGGTCATTTATAAACTGTATGACCTTGGGCATGTCACTTTACTTCTGAAACTCAGTTTACTTATTGGTAAATTAGGAAATAGAATATTTTCACTACCTATGAAACTACTGGGAAGTGCTTTGTAAACCATAAAGTACTATAAAAATGTGAGTAGTTATTATTATTATTGTTATTTTTTCTTTGCCAGCCCCAGCTGCTCTCTCCCTTACCCAAGTCCTAACTACCTGATCTAGTTATGGATAACTAAGAGCATAGATTAGTATCCATCTTAGTCAGCTGGTTTTCCCCTAGAAAGATATATTTTAAATATTTAATATTAAATTAAATTTATTTTATAATATATTTAAATATTCTAGTCCAACACTCTCATTTTACATATGAGGAAACTGAAAGTCAGAGAAATTAAGTGACTTGTCCAAGGTCACACAGGTAGTGTCAAAGGTGGAACGGCACTAAGCTCCTCTGACTTTCAAGTCAGCATAACAGAGTAGATAGAAAGCTGGTCCAAGCCTCACATCCAGCACACAATAGACAAGTCACTTAATTTCTTAGTGCTCTAGGCAGCTCTCTTAAGACTGAAAGTGTCATAAACTGATGCTGAATGAGGGGAGCAGAACCAGGAGAACTTTGTATATAATTATAGACACATTGTAACTATGACTAATAACTTTCATAGACTGGACTCCTCTTAGCAATGCAAGGCTATAAGACAATTCCAAAAGACTCATGATGGAAAGGGCTATCCACATCCAGAGAAAGAATTACAGAGTGTGAAAGCAGACGGAAGCAAACTACTTGGTCTCTCTCTCTCTTTGTTTTGTCTTGTTTCTTCTTTCTTGTTGTTTATTACACTGGTTATAATCCTTTACAATTTGACTAACATTTAATGTGAAGGTATTTGTAGAACCTTTATTGGATTGCATGTTGTCATGGGGAGCAGGGAGGAGGAGAAGGAGGGGTAGAAAATTTGGTACTCAAAAGCTTGTGGAACTGAATGTTGTAAACTAAAAGTAAATTAATTAATTATATATTTTTTAAAAGACTGTAAGTTTCAGAAAAAGGCACCAACCTGAGCTGGTAGAAATCATCTGGAAATTCCCTCAAACAATGACATCATAGGTCCAGGCTCTATTCCAATTAATATTTATTTTAAATGACCAGTACAAATAATCTCTACTATCATCTGCATACCACTTAGAGATGGGAAAATGCACAGCAATATTTAAATAAATACACATATCTAGATTAAAATTAAATACCATAGGATCATAGTATTTAAAGCTGGAAAGGGAGCAGAGACTATATAAACCTATTCCCTAATTTTATAACTGAGTAAACAGAGACCTATACAGAATGGCTTGTCCTTTGAGTTAGTGGTAGAGTACTACAACCTGGCCAGGATGAAAAACAGCTCTGTAGTGGGTAGCTTATTCCTCCCCCTCCCCCTACAGAACAAGAAAAAAATGGTAATAAGAACTCATAATGATCCAGTTTTCCTAGAGGCTGTTAGGTGGTTCAGGGGATAGAATGCTGTGCCTGGAGCCAGGAAGAACTGAAGCCAAGTCACTTAACCTCTGCCTCAGTTTTCTCAACTATAAAATGGGGATGATAATAGTAGAGCCTACCTCACAAGATTGTAGAGATCAAATGAGATGAGACTGGTACTTAATAAATGCTTATTCTCAGTCTGGCCTTTCTCTTCCTCAAAGCAAACCCTGTGATTCTCCCCCATTTTACAGCTATGACAACATGCTTAGAGAGTTAAGCAACTTACTCAAAGTCATACAGCCAATAAGTGTCAGAGATAGGATTTGAAAGCTAAGTCTTCTGACATTAAGAACTATGATGTTCTAAACATACCACAACAATGCCATAATAATTAGGGTCATAGGACTTTTTTTTTTAACTTAGAGAAATCAGAGGACACTGAATCAGTCCCTTCATTTTAATGATCAAGAAACCCAGAGACATTAAGCGACACATGCTCATGCAGGATGGAGTCTGTAGGGGCTACCCCCACAAGCATGTTGTGTGAGACTGAACAAATTGTTCAACAGCTCTTGGCCTCAGTTTCCTCACCTGGTAAAAAATAACAGTCTTCTTCTCCCCTCCTTGCTCTCTTACTCTCCTTCCCTATTACACTGACAGGATGGGAGGGATGTGGGTGTGGGAATCTTGTGGACCTACAGCAACAGGAAAACCCAAAAGCCTCTTTCCATTAGCCCCTGGCTTCAGGACGATACTGGAGGTGAGAAGAGATAAGCCAAAAAGCCCTTCACAGCTCCTTCCAAGCTGTGATTCTGGGGCTCATGAAAGGCACCTGTGGGGCCTTTGGGATCATATTTATTATGACTCCTACCAGAAAAATATGAGGAGTCCCAGACCTAATTAGGTAACATAGCCTGCTCAAAGGCCTTCCCTGGCTCCCAGTTGTCTACGAATATCTTAGTCTGGCATTGAAGGCCTTTCATAATCGAGGTTCAACCTACCTGTCCAGTCTTATTTCACACAACTACCTTTGCATATTCTCAATTCCAGCTAAAATGATTGTTAACTCACCCCACTTTTTTCCTGCTCTAATACTCATGTAGACTGGCCCCCATCCCTAGAAAGCACTCCCACTGCATCTCCCCATAGAAATCCTCTCTTGATTAAGGCCGATGCCACACCCTCCATGAAGTCTTCCCTAATCCCCTCCACCTAAAAGTGTTTTCTCTTTCCTTTTCTATTCCTAGAGCACTTGGTCTGGATTTCTCATCATTCTTATGTACAATGTGTTGTATCCCCTCTAATGGATTTTTAAGGTCCTTGATGGCAGGGTCTGTGCTATTTTTAATCTCATGTTCTCAGAACCTCAAACCAGGGCTTTGTATGAAGTAAACACTTGAAAATGACATTTAAACAGGAAAGCATAGGAAAACCTCTAAATGATACACCTTTGACTAGGATAATAAAGGTAGAAAGTAAGGAGAAGCAGAGAAGTGATACAAGGGCAGAAAAAAGGAAGGGAATAAAAAAAGAGATAGGGAAGCTTGAAGAGAAAAAATGAATGAAAAAGCATTTATTAAATGTTTATTATAGATGGCGGAGTAGAAACAGCATTTTCAATGTGCTCTGCCCCACACAAATTTCAAACAATGTGAAAGGGGACTCTGAACAACTTCTGGAGCCACAGCACCCACAGAACGACACAGAGAAGCTAACCTCCTGCTGAGGACAGCCCAGCAGCCCTGCAGGGAGCGGCCAGCGCAGTGCTCTGAGAGCAGGCTGCACAGAGCTCTGAGAGCAGGCAGCACAGCGCTCAGAGCCAAGCCCAGGTCCGAGGTTTTAGCCCCAGGGCGGCAGGGCCTTCAGCCGGCTGGGGGGACCCCAGAACACCAGCAATTGTGGCGATTCCAGAACTATCAGCACAGATATACCTAGGACAAAGTGAGAGGTTAGTGCCCTATGGACTTTGGGACCAGTATTTGGGGAACGAGTGGCTTCCTCCCCTGGGGGGGAAAAGCTGCTGAAGAAACTCAGCATAGAAGCCATTTTGCAGCATCAGTCGTGGTTCTAGCTCCTGGTCTGAGAACTGTAGGGAGATCCAGCAATCAGTCTGGGGGTTAATCACTCTTGCTTTAAACTTCCTGGATCTGGATTGTGGTCTGGGGGGGAAGTTTGGGGTGGGTATCCAACTTGCCAGAGTGGGTGGAGGCTTTACAGAGGCCACCCAACTGGTGGAAATTGTGAAGACCCCACATTTGGGCGGAAGCTCCCCTGTCTGGTGGCAGAGTCCTACTGTGGCAACAAGTCCAAAAATCAAGTAATTAAGTGGCAACATGCCTAGGTAAATGAAACAAAATAAACAGAAAAGTTCAACATTGGACTCCTATTTTAGGGGCAAAGAGGCTCAAAGCATGGAGGAGGACTGTGAGGTCAGAACTCCTGCACCAAAAGCCCCAAATGAAAATACAAGCTGGCTACAGGCCATAGAGGACCTTAAGAAGCAGATAAGAGAAGTAGGGGAAAATTTGGGAAGAGAAATGAGAAAGCTGCAAGAAAAGTATGAAATGACAGTCAACAGCCTGACTGAGGAAAACACATCTTAAAAAAAATAGACTAACTCAAATGGCAAAAGAGGCTCAGAAAGGCAATGAGGAGAAGAATGCCTTAAAGAGTCAAATTTGCCAGATGGAAAAAGAATCTCAAAAGCTCACTGAGGAGATTCATTCCTTCAGAGTTAGACTGGAGCAAATGGAAGCTAGCGACTTTATGAGAAATCAAGATACTATTAAACAGATCCAAACAAATGAAAGAATAGAAGGCAATGTGAAATATCTCATGGGAAAAACCATTGACCTGGAAAATAGATCCAGGAGAGATAATTTAAAAGTTATTGGACTACCTGAAAGCCATGATGAAGAAAAGAAGCTGGAAATCATCCTTAAAGAAATTCTCAAGGAAAATTGCCCTGATGTTTTGGACCCAGTGGGGGAAATGGAGGTTGAAGGAATCCACCGATCGCTTCCTGAAGAGGATCCCCAAAAAGAAAACACCTAGGAGTATTATAGCCAGGCTCCAGAACTTCCAGATCAGGGAGAGAATACTACAGGCAGCAAGGAAGAAACAATTTCAGTGTTGTGGAAACACAATCGGAATGGCCCAGGACCTGGCAGCTTCTACACTGAGGGAATGAAGGGCATGGAATGTGATATTCCAGAGGGCAAAAGAGCTGGGATTGAAGCCAGGGGTCACCTACTCAGCAAAACTGGGTGTCTTGTTTCAGGGTAAAATATGGTCATTCAGTGGAATAGAGGACTTTTCGAGCATTCTTGATGAAAAAACCAGAGTTGAATAGAAAATTTGACATTCAGATGCAAGAAGCAAGAGATGCTTGAGAAGGTATTCAAGGAAAAGAAATCAAGAGGAACTTATCAAAGTTGGACTATTTACATTCCTACATGGAAAAACAATAACTGTGTTTGATGAAACCTTTCTCATTACGAAAATAATTGAAGAAGGGTACATGGCATATGTTCACAGGTATACATGGATAGAGGGCACAGGTTGAATTTGATGGGAAGGGATGATCCTTTTTTTTTTTTTTGGAGGGCAGTTGGGGTTAGGTGACTTGCCTGGGGTCGAGTGGCTGAGTTTTTGTTTGTGTGTTGGGTGTCTGGGGCCGGATCCGAGCTCGGGTCCTTCTGGCTCTGGGGCCGGCACTATGCTAGCTGCGCCACCTAGCCACCCCAAGGAAGGGATGATTCTTAAGGGGTGAAGTCAAGAGGTGAGAGAGGAAGGTGGCGGGAGGAGATGGAGAGAGACAGGGTGGGGTAGACTGTCTCATGTAGAGGAGGTGGGGGAAGGTGGTTGCAGGGGAGGGGAAGAGTGGGAAGGCAGGGAGGCAAAAGCATATTCTCATTGAAGTTGGCTCAGGGAGAGAGTCACGTACATACTAAATGGAATATCTTACCCTCACTCACTCTCCTGAATAGGGGAAAGGGGGATGAGGCGGGGGATGGTGGAGGGGGGGGGCATTCTGGGGGGAGGGGAGGTTGAAGGTGCCTACTATCGAAGAGGGACAGGATCAGGGTGGGGAGTGGACCAGGTGGGAGGGAAATATAAGCAGTCTTTTACAATATATCTACTATAGTAATGTTTTGCATAGCTATACATGTACAACACACACTGAATCGCTTATCTTCTCAGAGGGAGTGGGTGACAAGGGAGGAAGGGAATGGATCTGAAAATCGAAGTTTTAAAATTAAATGTTTCATAAGATGTCCAGGCAGTGGGGCTCAGAGATTCACCTTGCCCTAATGGTAAAGTCGAAGGGGGTATGGGAGAAGATATGGGAGACAGCAGATTGGATGAGGGGATATCTAGTGGGACTGCTATTCTGGGGTGGTGGGTAGGGAAAAAATGGGGGAAAAATGTAACTCATAATCTGGTGGAAATGAATGATGTAAACCAGAAGTTAATAAAGCATTTGTTTAATTAAAAAAATTGTTTATTATATAACAAGCACTGAGCTAATGGGGAAACAAATACAAAAAGACAGCTCCTGTTCTCAAACAATTTATATTCTTTTTTAAAAAAACCATAGGTTTTGGGGGCAGCTAGGTGCTGCAGTGAATAGAGCCCCAGCCCCAGAGTCAGGAGGACCTGAGTTCAAATCCGGCCTCAGATACTTAACACAAAAACTAGCCATGTGACCTTGGACAAGTCACTTAACCCCAATTGCCCTACCTTCTCCCCTCCAAAAAGCAAAAAAAATTGAAAATAAAAAAAAAAATTAAAAAGAGCACATTGTTTTCATGGCAGGACATTCCACTCTTTTTCAAATATGTTTAGACTGGGGTCATTTCAGTTGTACACATTATACTGAAGACCAAAAGTGTCTGATAGACACAGGAAACAAAATTTTGAAACCTTGTCCAGCAATACAAATATCTTCAATCAATGCGTCAACATTTATAAAACACCCTTTAGGGGCAGCTAGGTTGCACAGTGAGTAGAGCACTGGCTCTGGAGTCAGGAGGACCTGAGTTCAAATCTAATCTCAGACACTTAACACAAAAACTAGCCATGTGACCTTGGGCAAGTCACTTAACTCCAATTGCCCTCCAAAAAAAAAAAAGGAGAAGAATAGCTTTGGGGAGGCTAGGTGGCGAAGTGAGTAGAGCGTCAGCCCTGGAGTCAGAAGGACCTGAGTTCGGATCCGGCCTCAGACACTTAACACACACAAACAAAAATCTAGCCATGTGACCTTGGGCAAGTTACTTAACCCCAACTGCCCTCCAAAAAAAAACCCAACAAAACACCCTTTAGTCACTGGGGATGCCAAGACAAAAAGGAAACCATCAGAGAGGTCATGGTTTAGCAAGGGAAGATAACCTGCACTTACATAGGTACACTGTATACAAAATTGACACAAGGTCATTTTGGAGGGAGGGCACTATAACTGGAGGAATTGGGAAAGAGAAGAAAACTAGGGATTGTGAGAGACAGAGGTGAGGAGAAAGAGAGCATTTAAAGCCAAATCTTTCCTGGCTGCTTCCACAATACTCCTCTTCATGGACGAGCTAAATTGGCCTTTCTGCTGCTCCTCAAACACATTATTCCATCTTCTATCTCTGTCTTTGCACAGGACATAGGTGGTTTCCATACCTGTGATGCTCTCCTGCCTCCCCCTGGAAACCACTTGCTCAATTAAATTGTCTATTAAGATGCCACCTCCTTCAAGATAGCACTTTACTGATTCTCCCAGGACTTGGTCCATCCCTACCTCATCCCAAGCACATTGCATTTATTTTCAATATCGTCTGTTCTTACTTTTCTATGAATGCATTGTTTTTCCTGTTGCCTTCCTATCCCCCCAGTGGATATAAATCTCTTTGAGGACAGGGACTCTCTCACTGTTTGATGTTTCCCCAGCACCTTAATAAATAGCTTGCTTGATTGATTGAAAGGGGGAAGGGAAGGAAGGAAAGCCCAACCCTCTCTTCTATCCTTCTTCATGGCTATTCCTCCAAGATTCCCCCAAATGCTTATGCTCCTGAGCCCCCCTGTTAATAAAAAATGGGAATTACACTGGATTGGATATAGGAAATCTGAGTTAGTCCTAGTTCTTTCTAAATCACTTTACTTTTCTGAATGATCTAGAAAATGAGAGGATTAGATTACATTATCTCTCTTCCTTCCAGATCTAACAGCATTCTCATTAGAAAATTTTCCTAATCAACTTCAAAACTTTGCAAGATGGCAAGACTTTATATTTCAAAAGTTAGGAATGAACCGGTTGACTTTTGTGATTCAAACCCACCCTTTTCTGCTGGGCCATGGCACAGCTGAGAGGCAGGTAGGAATTACAGTGGATAGAATCTTAGTCTTAGAATGAGAAAGACCTGAGCTCAAATTGGGATTCAGACCCTTACTAGCCCTGTGATGGTGGGCAAGTCATTTAACCAGTTTCCTCAACTGTAAAATGGGAATAATAATGGTGCCTACCTCACAGGGTTGTTGTGAGGATCAAATGGGATAATATCTGTAAAAGCACTTAGCACAATGACTGGCCCATAATAAGTGCTATACACTATATAACAAATGAAGTTACTAATTCATTTTTGTCTTTGTGTCTCCAGTGTCTAGTACTCAGTATGCTTAATAAACATTCGCTAATTGATTAAAGCTATAAAAGAGGGGCTGCTAGGTGGTGAAGTGAATAGAGCACCAGCTCTGGCATCAGGAGGAGGTGAGTTCAAATCCAACCTCAGACACTTAATATACTTACTAGCTATGTGACCTTGGGCAAGTCACTTAACCCCAATCGCCCTGCCTTCCCCCCTCCAAAAACACAAAAACAAAAGAAAACAAACAAAAAATACAAAAATTATCAATCAAAAAAAAGAGCTATGAAAGGTCCCTTCCAGCTCTGACCTCCTATGTTCTGTGGCAGTATTATAGTAGTGGTAGAGTATTAATAATAGTATTATAGTATATATTATAGTCAAATAATAATAATGTGCCTCGGGCTGCTCAGTGTCCAGCACTTAGCATGATTCAGAGATATAAATAAGAAATGACCAGGCCACGTGGGTAGTTCAAGGAAGAACGATGAACTCCATGTATTGATTCTCAGGACAAGGATTTTATAGAGCAATGAGACAAAGGAAAGGGAGTTTTCTTATTACCTTAGTCTGTTGTATCCCGGAGGTAACACAGATTAGATAATTTGATAAGGATTTGTTATCCAGGAGACTAAAGTCTTAGGGTAAGACCTTTGACCTAGGCCTCAGGTACCTGCTAATGCAGCCTCAGTCATAAATGGATACAATTGAGAGCAGACTTCAAAGCCAAAGCTGCAATCCTCAAAAGACACCATGTTTAGAGCTGACCACCCAAAGATACCTGAATGCTGAATCAAATGTTTTAGCTCTTAATAACTAAAATCTTGGGGTATAGCCTATTGATCTCAGAACTCAAGTAACATCCTTATAAGTGTAACCCATAACAGAACTCAGGAGCTAACTTGATGAAAAGTCAAGTCTCAAAGAGATTCTTGTTTTAAAGTCCACTATTAGGATTTAATATCTGAGTCCTGAAACAGGCCTCTTTGGCTCCCCACAATAATGTATATGGTGCTTTAAGGTTCACAAAGTGCTTAACAAATATTATCTCATTTGATCCTCATAAGAACCATGGGAGACAGGCACTATTACCTCTATTCTACAGATGAGGAAACCAAGGCTGACAGAAGTTAAGTGACTGGTACATGGTGGAGAAATCAGTCAAGTGCCTAAGATCATATCTGAACTCAAGACTTTGTAACTTCAAGTTCAGTGCTCTGCCCTCTGTGCCACCTGGCTGCCACACTTGTAATATTGGAAAAACCAGGACCGAGAGTAAAACTAGGTTTAAGGCTGGGCCCTGTTGTCAAATAGCTGTTTGGCCTTGAGCATGTCAGCCCTCCCCTTTTAAATGACTCAGTTTCCTCATTTGTAAATTCGTCCTAGCTCAAAGACCTATGATGAATCTTCCCCATACACTGATTTGGCTCCTTCTGGTGTCTCTAACAATCCTGGGACCGGATGGATGTTTGGCCTATTCTAGACAAAGCAATGCTAATCTTGTCAACCTCTCTCAGACCAGGAATGAAGAAGGAAGACCCTTCTAGACTCTGCTAAATTCCTGCCACACCCCATCACCTGATTAGCCAGCTGCACTCTCCATTGTGGCTATCTAGCCAGGCCTGTGATTAACACTCTCCAGGAGAGTGGAAATGTATTCTCTCCCCCTTTTCTTTTCACCCATAGTGCAAGGCCTCCTGCCAGGGATCTCATTAGTGTCAGACCAACTGCAGAAAGGCAGAAGAAGAGCAGCTTCTACATTTTCTGACCTTGGGAAAGTTTTCCAAGCTCTGGGGCTCAAAACAACGACCAAATTGATTGGGTATTTTCAAGTAAAATTCCACATATTTAAATGTATTCACATTTTTTTCCCAGTAAGAATAGTCCAAAGTGAAAGTAATACAAGCACAGGGAACTGATTTTAATTGATGGGATCATCTATCCCCTTGAGACCCGTGGGCAATTATCAATCTTCCTCACCTTCTTCTTACTCCTCACCAGCCACTCACTAAAGTGAGCAGAGCTGGAGCCCACACCACCCTCTATGGACTCAGGGATCCATGGAGGCTCCCCAGTGCTTAGGTACCAGAGGACCATTCCTTCAATGGCAACTCAATACGTTTTCCCATCCCTAGGCTCCTCCCAGTACCTAACATAGGTGTGGAGTATCAAAGATTGGAAGGGGGAAGCAATGCAGTCAGTGTACCCACTGCCTTCCTGGCTTCCCCTTTGCCTTTATGGCATTGTGGTTCACTAGAAAGAGTGCTGGATTTGGGGTCAGCAAAGAAGCCCTGAGTTCAAATCCTGACTCTACCATTTACTATCCATATGACCTTGTGCAAGTCATTTGACTTCTCTGGGTCTGAGTTCCCTCAATTGTGAAATGAGTTACATAGATGGAAAACAGCACAGTCTTTGCCCTCAAAGAACTCACAGTCTGCTAGAGGAGAAAAAACAGACTCAATAAGGATAATACAAGATTGGGTGTGAAAGTGGCAAAGAAAAGATCTAGGCATTGCATCTCAAGAATAGATGAAGGGATTATTAATTTTAAAAAACATGATGAAGGGCTTCCTGCGCTCATGCCTATAATAGATGGTAGAAGAGAAAAGATTGCTTTTGTGGTCCTCATTTTCACCAGAGGCCACCTCAAGACAAGAAGATGAATCACATCACAAAACAGTGGAAGTTGTTTATTTTCTCCATGACTGATCATTGTAATACATGTTAAAAATATATTCTGGACTCTAGTTATCAGGCAATTATTTTCATGGTGAAATCTAAATTATGATAGAGCTGTCAAAGCTAAGATATTACAAATTAAACCTGTATTGTATTTTTTACTTTCATTTCCATGTGCATCTAAGTCATTTCTTGGATGGAGTAAAAATGAATCATTGTGGGGAAAAAAAAAAACAATGATAGATGAGGAGGGAAAGAATACACTCAACTGAGGGCAACTGGGGGAAGAGAGCACCTAAAATAAGCCTCAAAAAAGAAAGGTTCAACAGGCAGTGCTGAGGAAGGAATGCATTTCTGGCATAAGGACTGACCTACATCAGTGGCACCAAACCCAAACAAAAAGGAGGAGTGTGCCACTGAACCATACCTAAGGATCCCTGCAGTCCACATGGTCCATAGAAAGCCACATACTAACATTACCTATGTTCTATTGCATTTGTATTCATTTTGTGCAATGTTTCCTAGTCACATTTTTATCTGGTCAGGGCAGCCCTCTGAGAGTGTCACCTGCCCCAGTAGACCTTCAAAATGTTTCAAAGCTCTGGCCCAGATGACCATGAATATCCCTTTCAAATCTAAATCCAGGATGCAGGTTACAAGAAATACAACACACAAATCATTGACTTTTGTAATTTTATTGGATATTTAAGATTTGTGCATAATTATAATGCAAATTTATATGCAATAGATAATAAATTTCTAATCTGAATAAATAGAATTGAACTCTGAAAATCATGTGTTGATTTTTTTCTTAAAAGAGGGATGATTTTTTTGTTTAAAAAAGAAGAGGCAGGGGCAGCTAGGTGATACAGTAAATAGAGCACCAGCCCTGGAGTCAGGAGTTCAAATCCAGCCTCAGATACTTGACATTTACTAGTTGTGTGACCTTGGGCAAGTCACTTAATACTAATTGCCTTGCCCTCCCCCTCCAAAAAAAAAAAAAAGAGGCATATTACATAAAGTTTGGGAACCCCTGTTAGAATATTGTCCCCCATCCTACAGAGCACAAAAATCTTGATCTCGATTTTTCAAATCTCCTGTTTCACCTTGCTGCACCCTCTCCACAATGTCTGTTCTTGCTGTGATGTGTTAGCTAAATTTGTCAAAGCAGGCATGCCAAAAGTGCTGATGACAAAACCACTCCACTTCCACACTTCAGACAACTGGGGAAGTTCCCAGCACCCTTTAAGATCCCTGGGTCACAGCCATGGAGGGAGTCATTTTCTTCCCAATATCCCCCTGCATTAAGAATCTATGATTCCTCCAAACAGTTTGTCACAACTGAAAACAACTCAACAACAACACAAATCTAACAGTCAAACTGACTGTTGGTTATTCCTTGTTACCTGCCTACATGTACCTATTAAAACCTAAGGTCCTGGAATTCAAGAGCTGTCAAGAGCTTTGGATTGTCCTAGATTGTACAAAAACCTTAGGCCCAGAGTCAGGAAATTAAATCAATCTGGCAAATATAGAGCCAGGGTTTCTAAGAGGGCCAGAGAAGCCTAGTCATTTTTAGCTTTTGCAGTTCCTGGTCATAATTCATGACTAACATCAGTAATTTTTTTAGCTGGGGAACTAAGTACCTATGTGGGAGCACCTTTCTTTTTTTAATTTATTTTTTTATATTTTTGCTTTTTGGAGGGGGAAGGCAGGGCAATTGGGGTTAAGTGACTTGCTCAAGGTCACACAGCTAGTAATTGTTAAGCTTCTGAGACCAGATTTGAACTCCTCCTGACTCTAGGGCTGGTGCTCTATTCACTGAGGCACCTAGCCACTCCATGGGAGTACCTTTCACTAAAGATCCCATTAATGATCCAATCCCCGGAAGAGAGACTCTGTGGCAGAGACTCTGGGTTCTGATACTACCAGTATGACCTTGGTCAAGTTACTTCTGTGGGCCTTGGTTTCTCATCCCTAAAATAAGAGTTGGGAACTAGGTGATGTCTGAGATCCCTTCCAGATCAAGCTCTAGCCTGATGAGGCCTACGACTTACTAGATAAGTTCTAGGGAGATGGCAAGGGTGGCTAGGTGATGCAGTGGATAAAGTGTTGGGCCTGGAGTCAGGAAAATCTAGTTCCAATTTGGCCTCAGACATGTACTAGCTGTGTGACCCTGGATAAATCACTTAACCCTATTTGCCTCAGTTTCTTTAACAACAAGCTGGAGAAGAAAATGGCAAACCATTCCAGTATGTATACCAAGTAAACCCTAAAAGGGGTCATGAAGAGACACAGTTGGACACAACTGAACAGCAGGGAGTTTCCTAGGGCATACAGAGTTTAAATGACTTTCCCAGAGTCAAAGTCCTTGTGTAAGAGACAGGATTTGAAACTAGGTCTTCCTGATTCTAAGCTCAGCCTTTTATCCACTATTTTATGCTACCCTTAAGTTATAATTAAATATCTATGCATATATCCAAAGATAAAACGGGACATCAAAAGAGCTGTTTTAATTTTTTTTTCTATTTAATAAATTCTGCTCTCACTTTTCTGTCAGAGGGAGCCTTGGAATAGAGAGTGGAGAACTAGCCTCAAAATCAGGAACACCTGGATTAAATTCCCAACTCTCATCTATTTTGAGCAAGTCACACAAGGCTCCAGGCACCTCTTTGGAAGTTACAGAGGAGGTACTGATAGGCATTAGTAGAAGAAGCTTTCGCACCTGGAAATTTCCAGTACCGCTAACATCAGTTATTTGGGAAAAGGCAATGTTGTGACTGAAATACTCTTATCCCATAACCCAATGGTGATAGTTCTCTACCTGCCAAATTTAAGACCCCATTTGGAGCTGGAAGCCCAAGATTAATTGTCCTTCAGGGTCCCTACTGCATCACACTATGTTCTGCCCCTTTAGCCCAAGTTCCTGAGTAGCTCCTTCAAAACAATTTTTTTTAAAAAACTTGTTCCAGTAGATTGTTGATTACTAGCAGTTTGCCTATTTGTCCCTGTCCCCAAGCCAAAGATAGGGGATCATTTTTTAAGAAATCCTATGGTATACTATTTTTCTTTTTTTTCTCCTTTTTTTGAGTCTTCTTGAACAAAATGACTAATATGGAAATATTTTACATGATTGCACATGGATAGCCTATATCAGATTGCTTACCATCTCAAGGGAGGAGGAAGGGAAGGAAGAGAAGGATAGAATTTGGAACTTAAATTTTTTTAAAGTGTTAAAAATTGTTTTTACATGTAATTGGGGGGGGAATAAAATATTATTTTAAAAATATATAATTGGAAAAATATATATAATTGGGAAATGTTTAACAAAATAAATGAAAATATGATACAACATAAAAAGACATCCTGTTCTAGAGCTTCCAGAGATGTACTAACTCCCACTCAGTAGCATCCTTCTCCCCACCCCATCAAGTTGGTAGCCATTACTCTGAACTAATGGATCCTTCCATGAGCACCATTCCATGAAGAAAGACTCCAGGGAAGAAGGATCTATCCCTATGGGAGTGCCCATGATGACACCATTCAACCAAACTCTTCTTCAGAATCTCTTCTACTACTACTACCCTTGGACTCCAAGTAAGGGAAAGTAGAGTAGGTGTATACATATCAAGTACAGACAGAGGACTCTGCTCTGTAGGACAAACAGAGTCTTCCATGGGAAATAAGTGAACCTGCCTAAGAATTAAGCACTTTGATCCCAGTTCACTTTCTGTATGAAAGCTGAGACCAGCGTTCTCCTACAGTATCCTTGTGTTTATTTTTAATATCTTCACACTACATGCAAACTCTTCTTCTCCATGGGTTCCAGTTGTCCTGACTTCTAGAATCCAATTTCTTCCACTCAGCCACTTTTCCAAAGGCTCCAAGTTTTTAAATGTACAGCTTGCCCCTGCCCCCAGTAAACCCATAGACTTCCTGAAAAGAGGGGAGATGGCAAATGGAGTCATTTATGGAGATTTCTGACCCATAGAGTCACATACTTAGAATCAGACAGTGCCTTTGAAAAGTGGTATTTGGGGGCGCCTAGGTGGCGCAGTCAGTAGAGCGTCGGCCCTGGAGTCAGAAGGACTTAAGACACTTAACACACACAAACAAAAACCTAGCCGTGTGACCTTGGGCAAGTTACTTAACCCCAACTGCCCTCCAAAAAAAGCAAAAAAAAAAAGTGGTATTTGGGGCCATAGGAAAAGGCAAAATAGTAAATCCCCCATTGTTCTTCTTCCAAATAATTTCAAAGTCATAAAATAATAGAGTAGAGGTTACCTAGTCTGACCTCTTACACAATACAGAAATCTCTTCTCCAACATCTCTGATAAGCAGTTCTCAAAGCCATACGTGGCCATAATTGTACCCGCAGCAAATTTAGGTTAGGTGGAAGACAAGAAAGTGGAGGAGATGGCGGTCCAGAGAATAGTCACGCCACTTAACATTATGGGAGATGGGGATGGAAGAAGCCAGCCCCTGGTGGCAGGACCCTGGACCCAGCTGTGCCATGTAGCCTACTGTAATATAATAGTCACAGAGGACAAGAAGCACCTTCCCACGTCAGCACAATAAGGCAAATTCCCCATTCTAGAGGTTATAGTTCTAGTGGTCATCCAACCTCAGTTTTCTGTCCACTTTCACAGACAACATACCTTCCTATGGAAGAAGGAACCATTCAGACTCTTCCCTCCTCCCTCCTCCCCCTTTAACAACTTCCCAGACATTGGGTGATCCCTAGCCTTAGGATAAGACTTGCCACACAGTGAGTAAAGAAGCAGCAGTCAGAACAGTAGCCACTTTCAAGCTTTTGCATCTCCAAATGACAGGGCTCCAAGTTCAGTTTGGGTTCCTACCTTGGAGTTGGAAGAAGGCCTCCAATTTTCCATGGAAAATACAGAATGTGCTTCATCAACATTTAAACTAAGAGCACTTATAGAGTGTTTCAGAGGGCAAGGAAGAAACCCTCACACTCAGGGCTCAGCCCTTTCCAGAAATGCTGGCCAGATGGCATGATCCCTCAGGAGAAATCACAAAAATTACCAGTAAGATGGCACAGGGCTAGGATTGATGGAGTATGCATACCGAAAATGCCGGGAGAAACTCTGGTCCTTTCCCATCTGGAGCTTCAGAGCAGGGTAGAGACGGAGAACAAGGAGAAAGGTGCAGAGGTGCTGCTTCAGGTCCTTTGCAGATGATGTGTCAATAGGGAAGAGAATCCGTTCTCCCCAAGCCCTTGGACAGGGTCAGATCCAAAGCCACCACATTGGCCCAGGAAGCTGCTATCTGTTACTAGGAGTTCCTTTCAGATGCTTGGGTCTCCCTCTCCTCAGTTTACTCAACCTTGAGCATCCCCAAGCAATCAGTCTGCTGGCCCTCCTGACACTGTTCAGCTTGTTCTCTCTCAGAGCCCCACTCTCCCACCTGACCTGCTGGGAATTGCCTGGCTCCCTCCAGTCCCACAGCCCAAGCTCCTGGCACCTTTCCACTGAAGCTCTGCCTTTGGAAGAAGCATTTACTACAAGAGAAGGAGGGCAGCACTCTCCCTCCCCTCCCTGCCCCTCCTTCCCTCCCAGAAGATAGCTGAGAGTGCTAATTAGTTGACTTTTAAAGCATTCCCCTTCAAATTACTTCCACTAGAAGTCTCAATCTCAGACAATATCCACTCCCACATCCCTGCCCCCTCCAGGGCTGCAGGGGAGGCCCCTTTCAGGCTTTCCTCAAGACCACAATAACCAGAACTGTCACATCCCCCTGTGGAACTGGAATCCCTCCCCCATATGCCAAAAGCCCAGGGAAGCTGTGACTGGCCAGGATGAAAAACAGCTCTGTAGTGGGTAGCTTATTCCTCCCCCTCCCCCTACAGAACAAGAAAAAAATGGTAATAAGAACTCATAATGATCCAGTTTTCCTAGAGGCAGTTAGGTGGTTCAGGGGATAGAGTGCTGTGCCTGGAGCCAGGAAGAACTGAAGCCAAGTCACTTAACCTCTGCCTCAGTTTTCTCAACTATAAAATGGGGATGATAATAGTAGAGCCTACCTCACAAGATTGTAGAGATCAAATGAGATGAGACTGGTACTTAATAAATGCTTATTCTCAGTCTGGCCTTTCTCTTCCTCAAAGCAAACCCTGTGATTCTCCCCCATTTTACAGCTATGACAACATGCTTAGAGAGTTAAGCAACTTACTCAAAGTCATACAGCCAATAAGTGTCAGAGATAGGATTTGAAAGCTAAGTCTTCTGACATTAAGAACTATGATGTTCTAAACATACCACAACAATGCCATAATAATTAGGGTCATAGGACTTTTTTTTTTTTTTTAAAGCAATTGGGGTTAAGTAACTTGCTCAAGGTTACACGGCTAGTCATTATTTATGCGTGGGTGCTCATTTTCTGAGGCCGGATCTGATCTCGGGTCATCCCAACTCCGAGGCCGGGGCTCTTACTCACTGCGCCACCTAGCTGCCCCTTTAGGGCAATTGGGGTTAAGTAACTTGCCCAAGGTTACACGGCTAGGTTTTTGTTTGTGCGGATTAAGTGTCGGAGGCTGGCTCCCAACTCAGGTCCTTCTGATTCCAGGGCCGGCGCTCTATTCACTGCGCCACCTAGCCGCCCCAAAGAAGCTTTTTTTTTTTTTTTTTTAAGCAATTGGGGTTAAGTAACTTGCTCAAGGTTACACGGCTAGTCATTATTTATGTGTGGGTGCTCATTTTTTTCTGAGGCCGGATTTGATCTCGGGTCATCCCAACTCCGAGGCCGGTGCTCTTACTCACTGCGCCACCTAGCCGCCCAGGACTTTTTTTTTTTAACTTAGAGAAATCAGAGGACACTGAATCAGTCCCTTCATTTTAATGATCAAGAAACCCAGAGGCATTAAGCGACACATGCTCATGCAGGATGGAGTCTGTAGGGGCTACCCCCACAAGCATGTTGTGTGAGACTGAACAAATTGTTCAACAGCTCTTGGCCTCAGTTTCCTCACCTGGTAAAAAATAACAGTCTTCTTCTCCCCTCCTTGCTCTCTTACTCTCCTTCCCTATTACACTGACAGGATGGGAGGGATGTGGGTGTGGGAATCTTGTGGACCTACAGCAACAGGAAAACCCAAAAGCCTCTTTCCATTAGCCCCTGGCTTCAGGACGATACTGGAGGTGAGAAGAGATAAGCCAAAAAGCCCTTCACAGCTCCTTCCAAGCTGTGATTCTGGGGCTCATGAAAGGCACCTGTGGGGCCTTTGGGATCATATTTATTATGACTCCTACCAGAAAAATATGAGGAGTCCCAGACCTAATTAGGTAACATAGCCTGCTCAAAGGCCTTCCCTGGCTCCCAGTTGTCTACGAATATCTTAGTCTGGCATTGAAGGCCTTTCATAATCGAGGTTCAACCTACCTGTCCAGTCTTATTTCACACAACTACCTTTGCATATTCTCAATTCCAGCTAAAATGATTGTTAACTCACCCCACTTTTTTCCTGCTCTAATACTCATGTAGACTGGCCCCCATCCCTAGAAAGCACTCCCACTGCATCTCCCCATAGAAATCCTCTCTTGATTAAGGCAGATGCCACACCCTCCATGAAGTCTTCCCTAATCCCCTCCACCTAAAAGTGTTTTCTCTTTCCTTTTCTATTCCTAGAGCACTTGGTCTGGATTTCTCATCATTCTTATGTACAATGTGTTGTATCCCCTCTAATGGATTTTTAAGGTCCTTGATGGCAGGGTCTGTGCTATTTTTAATCTCATGTTCTCAGAACCTCAAACCAGGGCTTTGTATGAAGTAAACACTTGAAAATGACATTTAAACAGGAAAGCATAGGAAAACCTCTAAATGATACACCTTTGACTAGGATAATAAAGGTAGAAAGTAAGGAGAAGCAGAGAAGTGATACAAGGGCAGAAAAAAGGAAGGGAATAAAAAAAGAGATAGGGAAGCTTGAAGAGAAAAAATGAATGAAAAGGCATTTATTAAATGTTTATTATATAACAAGCACTGAGCTAATGGGGGAAACAAATATAAAAAGACAGCTCCTGTACTCAAACAACTTATATTCTTTTTTTTGTTTGTTTGTTTGTTTTTTTGCTTTTTGGAGGGCAATTGGGGTTAAGTAACTTGCCCAAGGTCACACGGCTAGGTTTTTGTTTGTGTGTGCCTTAAGTGTCTGAGGCCAGATCCGAACTCAGGTCCTTCTGACTCCGGGCCGACGCTCTACTCACTGCGCCACCTAGCCGCCCCAACAACTTATATTCTTTAGAAAAAAACAACAACAGGTTTTTGGGGCAGCTAGGTGCTGCAGTGAATAGAGCACCAGCCCTGGAGTCAGGAGGACCCGAGTTCAAATCCAGACTCGGACACTTAACACAAAAACTAGCCTTGTGACCTTGGACAAGTCACTTAACCCCAATTGCCTTCCCCTTCCAACAAGGAAAAAAAAAGCAAAAAATAGGTTTTTATTGATATCTTTCTTACATCATCATAATTATCCTTGATATCCTTCTCCCATCCCCTAGCAGAAAGCTATCTCATATAACAAATAGTACTTTTTTAAAAGAGGGAAAAAAAAACCAGGACAACTGATTAATGTATTGAAAAAGCTCCCAAACATGTTCAAAGTGTAACATCTATGGACTTCTGACCTCCACAAAGGAATGGGTTGGGGCAGGTTTCTCATATTTTTTCATTCAATTCATTCCTGTCCTTCATAATTTTGTTACATTCAATTTTGATTTTGGGATTGTTCTTTCCATTTACATTGCTGTACTTTTTGTGTATATTGTTTTGTTGACTCTGCTTACTTCACTTTGCATAAGTTCATGTAAATTTCTCAATATTTCTCTGTATTCATCACATACATCATTTCTTATAGCACCATAATAATCCATTACATTCATGCACCACAATTTGTTTAGCCATTCTCCAATCCATGGATGTCTATTTTGTTTCCACTTCTTTGCCATCACAAAAAGTGCTGCTATAAATATTTTCATTTATATGTGAGGTCTTTCATCTTATTGATAGCTTCCTTGGGGTATAAGCTTAGTAACTGAATCTCTGGTTCAAAGGGTATGGAAATCTTAGTCATTTTATTTGCATAATTTCATATTGCCGTTCAAAATAGTTATATAAGTTCATAGCTTCCCTAGCAATGTACTGGTATGCCAATCATTCCACATCCCCTCCATTGGCTATTGCCAATTTTTTTCATCTTTGCTCATTTTCAGGTATGAGGTGAAAACTCACCCCAAAAAGACCAAATAGATGAAATTTACAGGGGGGCAGCTTTTAGCTCAATGCAAGAATGATCTAACAATCTGGAAATTGTAATCTCCCTTTCCCTAGAAATATGTTTGATATGTATTTCTATTATTATTAGTGATTTGGAGCATTCTTTCATGACTTTGCAATTCTTTCAAGAAGTATTTATTCAGATCCTTTGACCACTTATCTATTACTCTTTATATGTTATTAATTTTATATATATATGCACACATGTATATACATATATGTATATTAGATACCAAATCCTTATCAGAGAAATCAAATACAAAGATTTTTTCCCCATTCAACTATTTCCCTTCTTTTTTGTTTGTTTTTTGCCTTTTTGAAAAGAGGGGGAAGGTAGGGCAATTCGGGTTAAGTGACTTGCCCAAGGTCACAAGGCTAGCTTTTTGTGTTAAGTACCTGAGGCTGGGTTTGAACTCAAGTCCTCCTGACTCTGGGGCCTATGCTCTATTCACTGCACTACCTAGCCACCCCAATTATTTACCTTCTTAGCTTAGTTGCATTAATTTTGTCTATGCAGAAACTTTTCAGTATCAAGTAATCAAAGTTATCATTTTTTTTTTTTTGGTAACTGACTCTTTTTCTCTTTTGGTTAAGAATACATCTCCTACCTATAATTGTGAAAGGTATATTCTAATTTTTTATAGTCTGATCATCAATATTAAAGTCACATATCCATCTGGAATATATTGTAGAATATGGCATAAGGTATTAATTTAAGCCTAATTTCTGCTAGACTGCTTTCCAGAACAATTTACATTCTAATAGAGGGTTATCACATATATAGGAAGTGGTGGCCAGGGAGGGGTATTTTGGTTCAAAGAGTTGCAGGAATGGTGAACAGGGTAACAAGGGAGTGTATTGAAAACCCTTTCAGAGAGTAAACACATTTGATTTTGGTTCAAGAACTGGAAGAGTGAGATGGAAAGGAGAGATTGAGGAGGGTACTCTTCCCAAAGCAAGTATGCTGGGAGAAAATGGATAGGGAGTAAAGAGCAAAGGAGATACCAAGGTGGAAAAGAGAGACTTTTCCCCCTTCTTCATTACTATGAACCAAGTTCTGTCCATTCCTGCTTCAAATCAACAATAACAACAACAACAACAACAAAAAAATACTAAAGTCTGGAGCTCACCTTTTCCTTTCCATTCAAACAGCCTTTACTCACTTGCTATTCTCCAGGCAATGTGCTATGAGCCATCACACCAATTAGGTTCTCATTACCTCTCCACAGATTATTTTAACAACCTCTCCAATGGCCTCCTTACTCCAGCCAACCCTACCAAAAACCTCCTGATCAATTCTTTTAAACAAATGAATCCCTGAGGAAGAAGTTCCTTTGTACAAAGTAAGCTGTGCCTTTTTTTTTCCGGGGGGTTGGGGGGAAGAGAGGGGTTGTTGTTTTTTAAAAAAGACTTCACAAATCACATGAAACAGAGCTGACCTGGCAACCACAAAGCCAAAATGCCTCAGGACCCCTGTTCTGGGGACAGAATGCCTCACAGAGGAAAGAACACTGGCTTTGAGGTCTAAGTATTGAGGTTCAAATCCTACTTATGATATTTAATACTTATGTGACTTCAGAGCTCTGGGGCTCACTTTACTTATCTATAAAATGATGGAGTCAGACTAGATGTCCTCTGAAATCCTAAATTTCTAAACGTAGGCTGCTATTTTTCATGACCCTTCATACACTTCAGGTAACCAAGAGACTCTAGATCATACCACAGAACAACCAGGTGAAGAAATTAGGTAGGTTTAGCCTGGAGAAGGAAAGATTTAGGGAGGTTATAAAGGTTGTCTTCAAATATTTGGAGGGCTATTAATAAGCAAGAGAAATTAGATTTACTGACCACAGAGCACAAAGGGTAAAACAAAGACCAAATAGATGAAATTTACAGGGGGCAGCTTTTAGCTCCATGCAAGAATGATCTAACAATCTGGAAATTGTAATCTCCCTTTCCCTGGAAATATCCAAGTAGAGATTGTTATAGAGAAGATACCTATATAGGGTAAGGGCTGGACTAGATAACCTCTGTGGTAATTTCCAACTAACGTTCTATTGATCTGTGAAACTATGAATTTTGTCAACAGTCCCTTGTGTTCAACCATTTTTAGTCATGCCTGACTATTCCTGACCCCATTTGGGATTTTCTTGGCAAAGATAATGAATGAAATGTCTTTTACTTCCTTCTCTAGCTCATTTAAGGTTAAGTGATTTTCCCAGGGTCACACAGCTACTAAGTGTCTGAGGTCAGATTTGAACTCAGGAAGATGAGTTGCTGACTCTAGATCCAGAACTCTATCCACTGAGCCACTTAGCTTTAGTCTCTAACCTTCCCTTTCTGCCAGTTCTTCCCTCACTGAGTTGGTCCCATGCTCTCCTGATCCTTTCACACTCAAAGAGACAACAAACATACACATAAATGTACCATCAAACACTAAACAGGGTACAATGGAAGGGTACTATATTTGAATTCAGAGAACTGAGTTCTAATCCTGCTTCTATTCCTTCCTACCTCTGTGACATTGGATTAATCATTTAATCTTTCTTGGCTTCAGTTCCTCATCTGTAAAATGAAGGAGTTGGACCAGATAGCTCCCCAGGACTCTTCTATTCTTAAATCTATGCTCCTGTGATTCCCAATTAAGTGGTCATCCATTGTCCATTTGAAGACCTGCAGTGATAGGAAACCTACTATCTCCCAAAGTAGGGCTTTCAATTATTGGATAACTCCAAGTATTAGGAAGTTCCTCCTTACACTGAGATGAAATATGCCTCCCTCTAATTACCTTTATTGCCTCCTAGTTCTTCCCTCTATAGCCAAGCAAAACAAGTCTAGTCTCTTTTCAAATGTCTGAAGACAGGAATAATTATTTAAACCTTCTCTTTTAAATCCCTAGTTCTCTTAACTAAAATTTTTAGGCAGAGTTGAGGACTCCAGCCTCTTTCAACACCCTTATCTCCCTCCACTGAACATGCTATAGCTTATCAATGGCTCTTCAAAAGAATGGCACCCAGATCTAGGCACAATATCCTACATATATTCTGGTCAGAGAAGAGTACAATGGAACTATCAATTCCCTGTCTGGAAATTGTATTTCTGTCAATATAGCCGAAGACTGTGTTGAGTTTTGTAGTTTCCACATAAAACCCTATGCTAACCTGCTTTTTATGGTTCTTCAGTCTCTTTACTCTGTTGTTACTTCTTAATGTATCATTATTTCCTCTAACAAAATATACACTACTCTTCTGACAAAATACAGCACCCATTCCTGATAAAAACACTAGAGAGCATAGGAATAAATGGAATTTTCCTTAAAATGATAAGTAGCATCCATCTAAAACCATCAGCAAGCATTATATGTAATGGGATAAGCTAGAAGCTTTCCTAGTAAGATCAGGGGTGAAATAAGGATGTCCATTGTCACCAGTTATTCAATATTGTACTAGAAACATTAGCTTTGGCAATAAGAGGAGAAAAAGAAATTGAAAGAATTAGAATAAGTAATGAAGACACATAGCTATTACTCTTTGCAGATGATATGATGGTATTACTTAGAGAATCCTAGAGAATCAATTTTAAAAGCACTGGAAAAAATTAACAACTTTAGCAAAGTTGCAGGATATAAAACAAACCCATATAAATCATTGGCATTTCTATATATTACCAACAAGGTCCAGCAGCAAGATATAGAAAGAGAAAATCCATTTGAAGTAACTGTAGG
Source organism: Gymnobelideus leadbeateri (assembly GCA_011680675.1). NCBI lineage: Eukaryota > Metazoa > Chordata > Mammalia > Diprotodontia > Petauridae > Gymnobelideus > Gymnobelideus leadbeateri. The sequence goes on along the minus strand of WOXC01009753.1, from coordinate 12,988 downwards.
CAATATAAAATATTTGGGGATCTACCTGCCAAAACAAACCCAGGAACTATATAAACACAATTACAAAACACTTTTCACACAAATAAAGTCAAATCTAAATAATTGATAAAAATATTAGTTGCTCATGGGTAGGCCAAATATAATAAAAATGGTAATTCTACCTAAATTAACTAACTTATTTATTGCCACACCAATCAAACTACCAAAAATTGTTTTATAGAGCTAGAAAAAAATAGTAACAATATTCATCTGGAAGAACAAAAGGTCAAGAATACCAAGGAAATTAATTAAAAGAAATGCAAGGGAAGGTGGCCTAGCAGCACCAGATCTATAACTGTATTATAAAATAGCAATCATCAAAACCATCTATTACTAGCTGAGAAAAAGAGTGGTGGATCAGTAGAATAGGTTAGGTACACAAGACACAGAAGTCAATGACTATAATAATCTACTGTCTGATAATCCCAAAGACTCCAGTTTCTGGGATAAGAACTTACTATTTGACAAAAACTGCTAGGAAAACTGGAAAATAGTATGGCAGAAACTAGAAATAGACCAATATCTTACACAGTATATGAGATAAGGACAAAATGGGTACACAATTTAGACATAAAGGGTAGGAGAGCAAGGAATAGCTTACCTGTCAGATCTATGGAGAAGGGAAAAACTTATGACTAAACAAGAGATAGAGAATATTAAGAAGTGCAAAATGGATATTTTGATTACATTAGTTTAAAAAGTTATTGCATAGGGGTGGCTGGGTGGTGCAGTGAATAGAGCACCAGCCCTGGAGTCAGGAGGATCTGAGTTCAAATTTGACCTCAGACGCTTGACACAAAAACTAGCCATGTGACCTTGGGTAAGTCACTTAACCCAATTGCCCGCAAAAAAAGTTATTGCACAGACAAAGCCAATGCAACCAAGATTAGAAGGGAAGCAGAAAGCTGGGAAATAATTTTTATAGCTAGTGTCTCTGATAAAAGTCTCATTTCTAAAATATAGACAGAGCTGCATCAAATTTATAAGAATACAAGTCATTCCCCCAATTGATAAATAGTCAAAGGATATGAACAGGCAGTTTTCAGATGAAAAAATGCTCTGAATCACTATTGATTAGAGAAATGCAAATTAAAACAACTCTGAGGTACTACCTTACACCTATCAGATTGGCTAATATGACAAAAAAAGAAAATGATAAATGTTGGAGGAGATATAGGAAAATTGGAACACTAATGCATTGTTGGTAGAGCTGTGAACTGACCCAACCATTTCTAAAAAAGCAATTTGGAACTATGCTCAAAGGGCTATAAAATTGTGCATGCCCTTTGATCCAGTAATACTACTACTAGGTCTGTATCCCAAAGAGAAGGATGGAAAGGACCTACATGTACAAAAATATTTATAGCAGCTCTTTTTGTGTTACAAAGAATTAGGAATTGAGGGGATGCCCATCAACTGGAGAATGACTGAACAAGCTGTGGTATACAAACTTAATGGAATACTGTTGTTCTATAAGAAATGATGAGCAGGCAAATTTTAGAAAAATCTGGAAAGACTTGTATGAACTGATGCTGAGTGAAGTGAGCAGAACCAGGAGAACATTGTACACAGTAACAGCAACACTGTGCAATGATAGATTTAGCTCTTCTCAGCAATACAACGATCTAAGACAATTCCAAAACACTTAAAATGGAAGATACTATCCACACCCAGAGAAAGAACTATGGATTCCAAATGCAGATTGAAGCACACTATTTTCTCTTTTCTTTTCTTTCTCTGGCTTTTCCCCTTTTGTTCTGATTCTTCTTTCACAACATGAATAATGTGGAAATTATGTTTAATATGATTGTACACATACAGCTTATGTCAGATTGCATGCCATCTTAGGAAAGGGGGAGGAGAGGCAGGGAGAAAAAAATTTGGAACTCAAAATCCTATAAAATTGAATGTTGGAAACAAAAAAAAGTTAAAAAATTTAAAATTTTTAAATGTATATGCTTCTAATTTTTTGCTCAGAAAAACTGTGTGAACTGGTTCTGTGCCTACCAAAAAAATACCATGCTTAGGTTTTGTGGTTCCTAAGTCTTGTACTCACTTCCAGATTCAAGGCTATTTTCTAGAAAGGCGATTATTGCTGTTCTTCTTTTGTTCTCAAAGAGAACCAATGACACCAGGAGAGTGATGTTTTGACTTGCAAGTGAATTGGATTTAAATAAGACAGGACTGTGCAAAGTCATCAATCAGTCTCATTTTCTCTTTCAGAATCATCAGAGTCCAGTGGCAAGACATAGGTCTGGATACCTGGCAATGGCCCTGGCTGCAGTGGGAGACCTTGGCACAGTTCCTGGCATATATATATAGTCTGTCTGTCCTTCCTTCCTTCCTCCCTCCCTCCCTCCCTCCCTTCCTTCCTTCCTTCCTTCCTTCCTTCCTTCCTTCCTTCCTTCCTTCCTTCCTCCTCTCCCTCTGTCCACATGGGAAATCATGCTCTTACATGTGGGTGTTCTGTCCAAAGGAGTAAAAAATTTTATCATCTGTTCTTCACAAGATATCTTGGGGTTTAGCAGCTAAATTTGTTGTCTTTCCTATTTATTAATTCTATTGTTCCCCCCCCCAAAAAACTAAGACAACCTTTTGACTTGTGTAGTTTTGATTTACCTATTTCACTGCGTAATCATCACAGATTTTATGCTAAATTATTTTGCCAAAAATTGGGGTGTGACCATTATGTGAAGCTTTTAAAAACTGCCAGTATTACTTAAAAGTCATTTTTTACTAAACTGTCCTTGGTACAAGATTAGGAGGCACAGAATACTTGTAAATATGTGTTAAAATTGGGAAGCTGCAAGTCTTTACCATATCATGTTATTCATGGCAGTTTCGCCTGCCTCCCCCTTCCCACTCCAGGCCTATGGCTCTTCATTAGATTGAGAGACAAACCATACAAATTGGCTTTTGGAAATATATTGACAATGAGTGTGTGCTGAGAATTCTAGGCTTGTGGCTTGCAATGGGTGAGAGATAAATTGTATTCATGTGTCACTGGTGAATGTATTGCTGCTCTGTTTACCTTTCAAGTGGTGTGACAAACAGAATTATACCATGCCATGCAACTATTACATGAAGAAAGGTTATAACCAATTTTTGGACTGAAAAGCACACACACACACACACACACACACACACACACACAAATAGGGTGAGACAGTTATGCAGTGAAATACAGTATGATTTATTGAAATACAGCTCTGAAAAACCAGGCTTTGATAAAGCCAGTTAGAATTCAAGTGGAGCTATTTGACTGTGCCTTTAAACCCAAATCACTCTAGCTCTCACTGACTGGCCAATAATAGAAAAATGAGAATGCATATACGGGCTCACACACACACACAAACCTATACATATACATGGTGTAGGGTGTGTTCAGGGGAGACTATCACCTCTGGTGTGAGGGCTGCTGAACGCTTTTCTGGGCCACTTTCCATCTTTGGTGTCTATTTGATCCACCTAACTCTTACCTATGGCTCCAACAAGCATGCACAGCAGCCACACCCAGTAAACTGCTTCAGCAGATGGGTTAAACGAGGTTGAGGTAACCAAGGGGTCTCAAACCCATCAGTGAGTTAGGGGGTGTCTACCTCAAGCATGTGAAGACTTCGCCTGGTAGAAGGGGTAGATGAGAACAATATATTCTAATGGCTATGAAAGCAGCTGAAATAGGCACTGTGGATCACTTAGAGCTTGGTTAGATGTTGAAGACACCAAGGTCATCCACTGCATCTCAAGCCACCACCAATCATCTTGATTCTGTCCTGCCACTGGACTGCGATGACTCTGGAGGATAGAGGGAGGCTGACAACTTCGTGAAACTCTGCCTCACTTAAATCAAATTTATGCCCAAATTAAAATATATCATCCATATCATTTTACCATTTTTGCCTGTTTCAAAGTCCTGTGATGACAGGTAAGTGATGAAGCAGCAGGTGCAAATACACCAGGAGCTGTAGTCATAACCCTGCACACAGGCAGTCCAGATCACAGGGCTGTCTTCTCACTGGAAGAAGCAGTGGGACTTGGCACTCCCTGGGTATCTGAGCAGCCTTATAAGGATTGTACTACTCACCACCTGGTGTGAGGAAGGGACTAAAAATGGTGCCCTGAAAATTATTTACTCACACCTGATTACTGTAGCAGGCAGGGATCCCACCATGTGGTTGAAACCTACACACACAAATGTACAAAAACTTATGCAGAAATGATTCCACTCGTCATAAGTATTTGGAATGTGCACACATTTATAGACAACACAAAATCCAGGAGACCTGAAAGATGAATAGCTCTTGTTGTGAGAGAACTCAACAAATATAGCAGCCCTGAATGAAACAAGGCTGAAAAAGGAAGGCCAGTTTACTGAAGTCAGAGCTGGATACATGCTTTTTCTGGAGTGCCATGAAGCTGGATTTTCTAATCACAATTAATCTAGTCAACAAACTTATATGCCTATCAAAAGGAATGAACAGCAGGCTCATGACAATACAATTGCCACTTGCAGGAAAACACCATGCCACCATCATCAGTGCATATACTCCCACCATGATGAACCTGATGAAGTCAAAGAAAAATTCTGTAAAGACCTGGAGACCCTTATCATTAATGTGCCAAAAGAGGCCAAGTTTATAATTCTGTGTGACTTTTATGCTAAAGTAGGCTCAGACTACCAGACATGGCAGGGAGTCCTTGGGAGGAATGGAGTTGGAAACATCAAAAGCAATGGTCACTTATTACTGAAGACTTGTGCAACTCATGACCTTCTCATCACCAACACTGTCTTATGTTTACCTAAATGCAATCAAATTCCATGGATGCACCCTTGCAGCAAACATTGGCATTTTCCTCTCCAAGCTAAATATTTGCATTCAACAAAAGCAGCAGCCCCAAGGCAAAATGACTACAAGAAGACTTCACATAAACAGATTAGAGCACTCCTCTGAGGGGAACACTTTGTTGCTAACTTAGAGGGAAAGTAGAGCCAAAACACAGCTGTCAACCATGGAGCAGAAAAGGAGTGGGCAGCTTCCAAAGATTTGCTGTACAGCACTGCATTTGCTCATATGGATCAGAACACTTACAAACAACAAGACTGGTCTGACAAAAATGATGGGGAAATTCAGAAGCTGATAACTGAAAAATGAGAACTCCACAGGATTTATCAGCAGGAGAGTTCATCCATCTCTAACAAGGCAGCATTTAACTTCATCAAAAGTAAAGTACAAGTAAAGCTTAGAGGAATGCAGAAGTCTTATCTCAGTAAGAAGACAGATGGAATTCAGTTTTATGCTGATAGTAACAATCCGAAGTGCTTTTATAATGCCCTAAAGGCTATTTATGGGCCAAAGACATATGGTGCATCTCAACTACCCAGTGCTGATGGAGTCACATTGTTAGTAATAAGGACATGATCCTGGAGAGATGGGCAGAATACTTCCATAGTGTTGGCAAGAGGAGGTTTTACTCCAGGAGTTCAAGGACACCTCCATTGTCCATCTCTTAAAAGGTAAAGGAAATAGATTATTCTGTCACAATCACAGAGCAGTCTCTCTCTTAGTCATTGCTGGCAAGATTCTTGCCGGAGTCCTCCTTAATACTTTGATCCTTCAAAGGGCTGAGAACAGTTGACATGGTGTTTGTTACCCAAAAACTCCAGGAGAAATGCCAGAAGCAGAACCAGGTCTGTACAACACATTTGTAGATCTGACCAAGGCCTTTGATACTGTCAATCATGAGGCTTTATGGAAAATTATGTCAAAATTTGGTTGCCCAGAGAAGTTCATCAGTATTGTACATCAATTTCATGACAGCATGCTTGCCTGGGTTTTGGATAATGGACAATGCTTTCACACTTTCCCAGTCACCAATGGAGTGAAACAAGTCTGTGTGATTGTTCCTGTGCTTTTTAGCATGATATTTTCAGCTATGTTGTCAAACACTTTCAATGAGGACAAACATGGCATCAAGATTAGCTACTGCCTCAACTTGAAAAGGCTTTAAGTCAAGACTAAAGGGAAGGAGTGTTGGTACATAATTTTTTGTTTGCAGATGATTCTGATTCAGAGGCTCAATACAGCCTCTGAAGCTGAGATGCAAAAAAGTATGAATCAATTTGCCTGTGCAAATTTTGGCCTAACAATTCACACCAAAATATACAGGTGCTCCATTAGTCAACACTACTCCATTCATATGTGAAACCATTGATTACAGCAAAGGAAGAAGTTCTGAATACTGTGGATAAGTTCACTTACCTTGGCAGCATACTTTGCAGGGATGTACACATTGATGAGGAGGTTGACGCATGCATTGCCAAAGCTAGCTCAGTGTTTGGGAGGTTCCGAAGGAAAGTGTGGGAGAGAAGATGTATTAGACTGACTACCAAAACGAAGGTCCACAGAGTCATTGTGCTAACCTCATTGTTGTATGCCTGTGAAACCTGGATGGCATAATAGTGCCATGCCAGGAAATGGAATCATTTCCATTTGAATTGTCTTGGGAAGATTCTGAAGATCACTTGGCAGGATAAGATACCAGCCACTGAGGTCCTTTCTCAAATTAAAACTGCCAAGCATTCAAACTTTACAGCAGAGAGTGCATCTCTGATGGGCTGATCACATTGTTCAAATGCCAAATGTATACTTGCCTAAAAGACTATTTTATGGAGAGCCCACACAGGGCAAGTGTTCATATGGTGGTCAGAAAAAGGAACACAAGGAAACTCTCCAAGTCTCTCCGAAGAACTTTGAAACTGATTGTGTGACACGGGAGACACTGGAACAGAATGCAACAAGCATGGTGTGACCTCATCGGAGAAGGTGCTATGCTCTATGAGCAAAGCAGAATTAAAGTAGCTCAAAAGAAATGCGAGATGTGCAAATTTAGAGAATCCACTAAAATGTTCGCATGGACTGTTTGTATCCATCCTGTAGTAATGCATTCCAAGCTCGTATTGGTCTGATCAACCACAGTTGGACACACTGTGACTTGACATAGTGATGTCATTTTGGTCCTTTTTGAAAACAAAGGACAACAACTCTGTGTGTGTGTGTGTGTGTGTGTGTGTGTGTGTGTGTGTGTGTGTGTGTGTGTGTGTGGATAGAAGAGCTTCTTAGTGGAGAAGGAAGCTGCTTAAAAGGTCCTCTAGAGATCCTTTCATCTGAAATTTATAGGCTTTGCCTTTCTTTCTTTGATAGGAAACACCTGATGCTGGGTATTTTGAAAGAGCTTGGTTGACAGATAAGCCCGCCTTCAAGGGTTTAGAACTGAGATAGGACTGTGATCTTAAGCATCGCTCTTTTTGCATTTCTTTTATTCACAAAATGATTTTCTCATATAAACCTTTGTACCACTAATCCTGGACTAACTCGGAAGTGCCTTCATGGAAACAGCTCATAGTATCTTTCCTAACCCCCAAATACGCTTTCCTGAAAGAGCATGGGCTGGAGGGCATTAAACTGAAGAGCTGTGATAGGGTAGGGTTGACATGAGCTGGAGTAGGAGGTATCCACAATGGCTCAGACATCCTACAGGGCTGGAAGACTCCTGAGTTGCCAAGGTAACCATAGAGGGAGGCCGGTGCTCTGATAGTAATAATGAAAGTATGTGTTTATAGTTTGGTGCCAGAACAAGGGGGTCATGGCAAGTGCAACACGACTCTCTACCAAAAGATGGGGTCTGGGGCTCCAAAAGAAAACCTGTGTTCCACCTCCCTTCCCTTCTAATAATGGGAAAAAGGAAGATGGACAGAATTCCCCTTATTCTGCCTTGTCATCCTAAGGAAGGGGCAGAGAAGAAGATAGGGTTAAGACTTTCACCACTTCCTACCAGAAGTTAAATATGAGGCATTCTAGAGAGACCCTCTCTTGTTCCCAAACTCTTGGTTCAGCTTAAAGAAAAAAGTTTATGGGGCGGCTAGGTGGCGCAGTGAATAGATCGCCAGCCCTGGAGTCAGAAGGACCTGAGTTCGGAGCCGGCCTCAGACACTTAATCCACACAAACAAAAACCTAGTCGTGTAACCTTGGGCAAGTTACTTAACCCCAATTGCCCTAAACCAATTGGGCTAGGTGGCGCAGTGAGTAAGAGCGCTGGCCTCGGAGTTGGGATGACCCGAGATCAAATCCGGCCTCAGAAAATGAGCACCCACACATAAATAATCCGTGTAACCTTGAGCAAGTTACTTAACCCCAATTGCTTTAAAAAAAAAAAAGTTTAGTTTACCCTTCTCAGTATCATAACTCAACACGTCCAAAACAGAACTTTTTATCTTTCCAAGACATTTCCCTCTTCTACAAGTCCCTATTTCCATCGAGGGCACCACCAAACCTTCTGGTTATCCTGTGACAGACTCAGAGCAAGTTATCCTCAACTTTTTGCTCCCCCTCACTCCCCCTATCTAATCAGTTGTCAATTCTACCCCTCCTATATCTACTTATATGGCCACCACCCAAGTTCAGACCATCATCATCTCTCACCAGGACTATTTCAATAGCCTACAGATTGGTCTTTATCCCTCATTCTCTTCAGTCCATCTTCCACTACCAGAGTGGTTATACTAAAGCACAGTCATTCCCTCATTCAATAAATTCCAGTAGCTTACTATTATCTATAGTATTTTATTCTGGATGATCTAATTAATGCCCTCAGCCCAATTTGCAAAAGGTTCAGAGATCCTGCCACACCAGACCAGCTGCCATAACCAGCTGCTGAGAACACTTAGAAAATTTGATGTCTATGCGGAAAACTGCCCTCTGTTTAAAACAAGTCAGAAACATAGCAATGTCAAAGATAACTAACATAAAAGATGTCATTTTTTCCAAGAAGACATTTTAAGCCCAATTACAGTTCTGCCTAGCTTTAAACGCATTATCATGTCTCCTCAATAGAATGGTATAGCCTCAATAGTATGGCTTCCAAATTAAAGAGACAGTTAAGCCAAAACATCTTATTAATAACTTGATATATATGAATGACATTAAATTATATGGTTCAACCCAAAAACTCATTAAATAGTTCCATTCTCTCATGTAATTTTTCTCCAATGATGTGCAAAATCATTTGGACTCAGTGAATATAAAATACTTAATGTATGCTAAGAAAAGAGAGAGACTCAAAGGCATTAATACAGACCTCAAAATATCTTCAACAAACAAATCACACTAGAACAAAAATGTTATGACCAACTGAGTTATTGCCCACAAGCAACCAGATATAACACTAATCTGTGAAAACTTAAGGCCTGTCTTGAGGAAGATCACTTTGACAGATAAGAGGATGATCTGATGTGATGAGAAATTTGAGGCAGAGAGACCAGTTAGAAGGCTACTGAAATAGCCCAGGTATGTAAAGGGCCTGCATCAGGGTGGTGGCTATGTGAGTGAAGGAGTTATGTACTGCTCAACAATCCTTCTACCTTTATTGAGCTCATCCCTTACAGGAAATATTATAAATCTTTGCATTTTTAAGTATCCAACTACAACCTTATCCTTCATAATCTTGACAGAAGCAAAGACTTAAATTATTGAAGAGATATTCATTGTTCATGGTTGGAACCACTGCCATTTTAATAAAAATGAAAATAGAAGTCAAGGTAATTTATAGACTTTGTGCTATATAAATATATATATATATATTTGCTATATAAATCAAACTATCAAAAGATTATTTTAGAGCAGGGATTCTTAACTTTGTGTTATGGACATCTTTGGCAGTCTAATGAAATCTATAAATCCCTTCTCAGAATAATGTTTTCAAATAATTGTAGGAAATACTTGATTTCAGTTGGAGGTTAGTGAAATAAAAATGTAATTTTTTCTCATCCAAGTACATGGACCCCTTGAAATCTATCCATGGATGCAGATTTAAGAATCTCTTCTTTAGAAAGAACTACACAAAATAGTACCAAAATTTATTTGGATAACAAAAGATCTAAATAGGAATGAAGGGCCCTAAGCAGTATCAAATTTCAACCTATATTATCAGGCAGTTGTCAGATATTTGGTACTATTTTTTTTAATACAAAAGAAGATCAAAGAACCAGCTTTATAAAGAGGACCCAAAAGCAATGGAACAGGGTAGCCCAGAGTTTGATAAACCCTAAACATAAAGTAATGGGGAAATCTCTCCCTATTTGACAAGAGCTAGAAAAAATGAAAAGCAATTTGACAGAAATTAGGTTTAGATTTGCATCTTATGCTGTATACCACAATAAGCTCCAAATACATTCTAAATTTAGATATAAAAGGAAAGTTCATAGGAAAGATTCATAGATTTAGACCATGAAAGTAATATTATAAAGAAATTAAAGGAGATTAGATGAGATTAGAGGATACAAACAGCCACATTATAGATTTATGGTTGGGGAAGAATTTTTAACCATACAAGGGAGAGAGCTGAGCATAAAAAATAAACTAGATGATCTGAATCACATAAAATGAAAAAAACCTTTTGCATGGACAAAATCAATGCAGCTAGAAAAAAATCTTTTAAGTGGGAAAGATCTTCACACTAAATATCTGATAAAAATCTAATCCCTAAGATACACAAGGAATTAATATAAATACATAAAACCAACAGCTGTTCCTCACTAGGTAAGTGGTCAAAGGATATGAACTGTTTCAGTTAAAGTTATGCAAACTATCAATTGCTATATAAAATGCTTAAAATCACTAAAAAGAGAAATATAAATTAAATCAACACAGTTTTCACATCATATCCATCAAATTGGCAAAGATCATAGAAGATGGAAATAATATTAAAAGGGTTTTTGGAAGGCAGCAATGCTATGATAGTAGTGACAGAGTCAAGAATTGGTCTAAGCAGTCTGGAAAATAATTTGGAATTTTGCAAGAAAAAAATCACTGAATTGTCAGTACTCTTTGATCAGAGATTCCACAATTGGGCACATTCTGTCAAGAAGGAAAAAAAAACAATAGTAAAAAAAATTATATTTATACCAAAATATTCCTAGCAGCACATTTTGCAGGAAAAAAAGGAAACAAACAGAATATCCATCAATTGGGAAATAACTGAACAAATTCTGGTATATGAGCATAATTAAATATAATTATTATACTGTATGAAATTATGACTGAAGAATTCAGATAAATATGAGTAGACTTGTAGGAACTGATCCACAGTGGGAGAAAAAGCAGAACCAGGAAAATGATGTAATCAAAGACCACACTAACGTAAAGGAAGAACAACGAAGTTTGTGCTGACAGATACTGTACAGACATCATTGTCAAGTGTGCACAATAAAGGTGGCAAAGGTGGAAACAATAAACAAGGAAGAACAATGATATTGCCTTCTTCACCTAACCTCACTGATTAACTATCACATAGTTTTTATGGAGTCCCCCAAATAAAGTTTGAAGATGCAGACTCAAAGTCAAGGATTTAGTAGCAATTTTAAATTTTTTCCTAACTCCAAGTCAGGTAATTATTTGGAAATGGAGACTCTGAGGAGGTACCATGAGAAAAAAACGGTTAAAAAAGATAAACTATGCCCGTGACATTTCTCTCACTTTTCTTGACTGCCTGGCTAGACTGGCTGTATCATAAAAGAATTATAGCTCTTTCTGTCAGGGAGAGGCTTTCTAGGCACTGTATTCCCAATAAATTCAACAGAGAAATGCAGTTGGCCCTGACAGGGTTAAATAACCCAGAAGAGCTTTCATAGTTGAAGCCAAAATGGATGTGGGCAGGGCATAGCTTAAAGAGGCCTGTCAAAAAGCAGAGTTGAAATATATCACAAAACAGCACGATATTTTCAGATAACATGGACAACTCTGCAAAGTCATTAGCATGAATTTCCCTGAACCACATGTCTCCACATACATGCACTCCAAGGATTCCTGACATGCCTCCTTCATTCATGTTCCCTTTGTTGTTTTTCAGCAGTTTCAATAGTGTCCAACTCTCCATAACATCATTTGGGGTTTTCTTGGAAAAGGTATTAGAATTGTTTGTCATTATCTTCTCCAGCTCATTTTGCAGATGAGGAAACTGAGGCAAACGGGTTAAGTGACCTACCCAGAGCCACACAGCTAGTCAGTGTCTGAGGCCAGATTTGAGCTCAGGAAGATGAGTCTTCCTAATTCCAGGCCTCGCACTCTATCCATTCTATCACCTAGTTACCTCAGCAGGAACTTAGTTCATTGTTTATTGACTGACTGACCTAGTTCAGAAGTCTTTATTATACACTATCTTTGTAACAAGTATCAAAGAGAAATGCAAAGTGCTAGTCCCCAGAAAAGAGATGATCACTTCTAGTGGGGGGCCAATACAGCTGAGCTGGACATTTAACCTGGGGGCTGTGAACCTGTGTCACTACTATTATAGTATCGCTGCCTGTTGACAATTGACTTCTCTACAGTATCTGTCAGCACAAACTTCATTGTTCTCCCTTTACATTAGTGTGGTCTTTGATTACATCATTTTCCCGGTTCTGCTTTTTCTCCCACTGTGCATCAGTTCCTACAAGTCTACTCATATTTATCTGAAAGCTGATTTCAATATGATTCGTGTCTTTTGTAATCCTTTTTATCAGAGGAAGCACAGTGGTACAGTATGTAAAGCACTGGACCTGGAGTCAGGAAGATCCAAGTTCAAATTTGACCTCAGATGCTTCTAAGCTAGGGAACCCTTGGCAACTCAGTAATTTTTGCCTCAGTTGCCTCATCTATAAAATGGTCATAATGATAGCACCTCTCCCGTACCCCTCCTTCTGGGTTTGCTGTGAGAGTCAAATAAAATACTGGTAAATTTTGTAGAGGCAGCTAGGTGGCTCAATGGATAGAGTCCTAGGTCTGGATTCAGGAAATCTGACCTCAGACACTTCTTAGCTATGGGAACCTGGGTAAGTCCCTTAGCCACCATCTGTCTCAGTTTCCTCATCTGTAAAATATGGATAATAATTATCACCTACCTCCTAGGACTGTG
>WOXC01009752.1:0-183997 GCA_011680675.1 Gymnobelideus leadbeateri | reverse complement strand
AGAAAGAAAGAAAGAAGGAACAAAAGAAGGAAAGAAGGAACAAAAGAAAGGAAGAAAAGAAAGAAAGAAAGAAAGAAAGAAAGGAAGGAAGGAAGGAAGGAAGGAAGGAAGGAAGGAAGGAAGAAAGAAAGATCAAAATTGTATCTTGTTCTGGTCCACCTGACTACTCCCTGCCCCCCCCCCACCCTGATTTCCTTTCAGTCAGCATAAAAAGTAGTTATAAGTAGCCAGTATAAAGGGGCAGGAAGTGAGTTGCAAAGTGTAACATAGAAGTCATGTGCAAACCATCCCAAAGATCAAAAGAGCATAATTTACAAATTGTAGGATCTCTTAATCAGAATGTACATCCTAGTAACATGTGCAGAATCAGCAGAAAGCATCTAGGAGTGCTGTCAGGGTTTTGGTTTCTGCAATTTGTAAATCTCAGACAAGTTCCAAACTGCAGTAAGACCCACAGAACACCAGTGATATTTTTGAGATGATGTGGATGTGTTAACTTAAGGTTTACTAACAACTTTGACGTGGTTTGGATGTTAAAATGAGCTTACATTGCACTTTTTGCAAGAAGTCTTCCACACAGAAAACTGGTGGAAAATTTATAAGTATCTGTAAAGGCCTCATTTCTCAAATATGTAGAGAGCTAAGTCAAATTTATAAGAATACAAGTCTTGATAAATGGTCAAAGGATATGAACAGGCAGTTTTCAGACAAAGAAATCAAAGTTATCTATAGTCATGTGAAAAAATGCTCTAAATCACTAGAGGTTAGAGAAATGCAAATTAAAACAACTCTGAGGTAGCACTTCAGAATGGGTAATATGACAGAAAAGGAAAATGATAAATGTTGGAGGGGATGTGGGAAAACTGGGACACTAATGCACTATAGGTAGAGTTGTGAACTGATACAACCCTTTGGGAGACCAATTTGGAATTATGCCCAAAGGGCTATAAAATTGTGCATACTTCTTTGATCTAGCAATACTACTACAAGGTTTGTATCCCGAAGAGATTAAAAAAAAAAGAGGGGAAAGGACCTATTTGTACAAAACTAGTTAGAGCAGCTTTTTTTGTAGTGGCAAAGATTTGGAAATTGAGGGGACTGCCTATCACCTGGGGAATGATTGAACAAGTTGTGGCATATGATTGTAATGGAATATTATTGTGCTACAAGAAATGGTAAGCAGACAAATTTCAGAAAATTTTGGAAAGGCATACATGAACTGATACAAAGTGAAGTGAGCAGAACCAAGAGTCTTGTACACAGTAACAATATTTTATGATAAAGAACTGCAAATGACTTAGCCATTCTCAGCAATAGAGTAATCCAAGACAATCCCAAAGGGCTAGTGATGAAAAAATGCTATCCATCTTCAGAAAAAGAGCTGATGATGTTTGAGTACAGACTGAAGCATATCATTTTTCTCTCTTTTCTTCCTCTCTCTTATTCAAGTCTTCTTGTACTAAATGACTAATGTGGAAATGTTTTATATGATTACAAATGTATAACCTATATCAGATTGCTTACCATCTCAGAGAGGGTGCAGAGGAGGGACAGAGGGGTAGAATTTGGAACTCAAAACTTAAAGAAAACCAAGCAATGAATGTTAGAAATTATTATTTTTGTTTTGTTGCATTTTGGAGGGGAGTAGAGATTATTTTTACCTGTAATTAGGGAAAAAATAAAAAATAAATTTAAAACGAAGTCTTTTCTAGTCCCTTAATGCTAGGACCTTCTATTTGTTGTTGAAATTACCTTCCATTTATTGTTGTTCAGTTGTGTCCAACTCTCTGTGACCCCATTTGGGGTTTTCTTGGAAGATACTGGAGTGGTTTGCCATTTCCTTCTCCAGTTCATTTTATAGATGAGGAAACTGAGGCAAATAGGGTTAAGTGACTTGCCCAGGGTCACACAGCTAGTAAGTGTCTGAAGTGTGATTTAAACTCAGATCTTCCTGACTCCAGGCTTGTTCCATTATGTACTATACCACCTAGCTGCTCTCTCTGTCTCCCCCGCACTCCCCTCCTGCCAAAGAAAGATACATAGGTGGACAAGAAAAGATGCATACACGTACACAGATCAGTTAGGTGGTACCATGAATAGAGTGTCAGGCTTGGAGTCAGGAAGACCTGAGTTCAAATCCAGCCTCAGACTCTTATTAGTTGTGTGACCCTGGGCAAGTCACTTAAACCTGTTAACCTCAATTTCTTTATCTGCAAAATGAGTTGGAGAAAGAAAAGGCAAACTGTTCTGGTATCTTTGCCAGCAGACATGACTGAAAAACTGACTGAACAGCAAAAATGTATAATCCAATATACATAACCCAGTAGCCTCTATTTGGCCAAATTCTAGGGTCCCCACAGGTGCTGCAATGGCCTGTGAGGGTAATCTCCTTGGCTTTGTCTTTCTAGGCCTCCCTCTTGTTTTAGTTTCTGCACTATAGTAAAAATGTGACTAATTCAGCTATTTCAATTTGCTGGTTTGGTGACTTTCTCAGTTTATTACCAGTTATTTCAAAGTATATCTCTAAAAACAAAATTTATTTTAATTGAAATACACATATAAAACCTTATTTCCATATGGGGATTGGGATATTACAAAATTAAAATCAAATAAAATCACTTTTTTATAAAAAACATCACAACTTTCAAGAGGCTATATTATACTGCCCTAAATAATGTACTTATTTCATATCTGGAAATTGTTTTTATTTAACTTTAGTTAAGTTGTTTGGGTTTTTTCTCCTTATCTGGCCTACCAGGGTCCAGTCTCATCATCCCATCTCACCCACAAACCAATGTTTAGTGTTTGCTGCTGCAGTAATATTTTTTATTCAATAAACATTTTTATTATCTTTTCTTTAAATACTACCCCATCATTTCTGAAAATACATTCCTTGTAACAACAAAGACTTTAAAAGGCAAAAAAAGGGAAAGGAGCAGTTAAACAAAACTAATCCACACATAAACCAAATCTGACAACAGTATAATATGTTCCACAACCATAGTCTTCCTTCTCTCTAAAGAAAGGAGGAAGGTAAATGTTTCTTTACTTGGTTTTCAAGCTTGGTCATTATAACTATACAGGTTCCTTCTGGGTTATTTCCATTTCCCAGGTGTCACTGATCCTCTGAAAACGAAGGATGAACATTTGCATTGTTGTAACCACTGGATAGATTGACCCTGCTTATTTTATTCTATATCAGTTTGGGAGTCTTCTCCCCTAGAGCCTGAGCAGTTTAGATGCTGCATGTTTTCAGCTGGGCCACTGATGGTCACATATCTCTTGTGGGACTCCATAGTTTTCTTCATCAAGTATGTATTTGTGTGTTTGCCCTTCAAAGCTCTCCAGCAACTTCAACCCATCATACCCACTTCCTATGCTTGTAAGCTGTATGTCTCTCTGCCTTGTTTGACCACCCCTTTTGATCAATATCAGAGGTTCTTAACTTGGGGAATAGATTTCAAGGGTTGCAGGCCTATGAACTTGGATGTGAAAAAAAATGTATCCTTACAAATAACAACATAACTAGTTTCCTTTGTAATCCTATGTATTTTATTTTGTGCATTTAAATAAAACATTATTCTGAAAGGGTACATAGGTTTCACCAGGTTGCCAAAAGGTCCCACGTCACCAAAATCCTTTGATATGAATTATGAACTATGAAAGAGCATGTATCTCTAAATGTGTAGTAGAATCAGAAAATGTTAGGGCTGGAAAGGACTTTGGAGGCAATCTGGTACAACCCCCTCATTTTACAAATGAGACACCTGAGGTCCACTGGGAAGAAATGACTTGGATAAGGCCACATACCAACACAAAACCCCAGGTGTCCTGACTTGGAATCTAGCAATCTCCTTAATTTTCCTCCACTCAACATATACTCCAGATTTCTTAACTCTTTTTCCCAGGCTCTTTAGTATGGTCGTAATCTAAGGACCTAAAACAGATTATTAGGATAGTCCATAAATAAAGGTTATACCTCCATTTACTCAAGAGGTATGTTCCCATAAAAGTCTATACATTGAATTGCATTTTGTACATACTCTTTAAAAAACTCTTGCAGTATACCTAGAATAATCACTCTTTAAATCATTTTTCTTGTCTATTAGGTTTGTATATTTGTATATTAGTTTGTATATTTAATTTTTTAAAGTAGGGCATACCTGCACTTGTCCCATAACTCACAATATTATATTCAATGTGTACATTCATTACCATTCATCCCTCTTATAAGTATTGTGCCCTTTCTTCATCTTCACTTTTGTCTTTCAGAATTACTATCTTTCAAGGCCCTAGCTCTGCACCACCTCATTTACAAAACTTTCCCTGATTCACCCAGCTACAAGTATTCTTTCCTGGCTCAGATTTTCCTAGAGTTCTCTGTCTGGATCTTTTAATAACCATTAATGGGTCCCTAATAGCTGTTTAATAAATCTTTGAAGAAATAAATAGACTTGGGAAATGAATGTCCTGTATCTTGGGATCATAGAAATTGACATCATCTGAGGTCTGCTTTTCATTTTGATATAAGCAATTTGGTTTTTAGAAAAATCAATTTAGTTTATGTTTATCTTAGTGTTCTTTAAAATAGTTCCTACTTTTATTTTTAATACAATAATTTTCTGTTTCAATTTTGTCAGTCTCTCTTTTTTAGGATTTTTATTTTGGTATTTAAAAAAAATTTGGTTGACTTTCCAGTTTCTTTAGTTATATGCCCGATTCATATATTTGCTCTTTTTCTTCTTAGTTGATGAAAGCATTTAGAGACATACATTTTCCCCTGAGGACTGCTTTTGGCTACATTTTGAACATTTTGGTATATTGTCTTATTATTATGCTGATTATGTTTCCACAATACTCAAATTATTTCTTCTTGACTGCTTGTAATATTTACTCCTCAACCTGGGAACTCTGGAACCTGGCTAATATACCTAGGAATTTTCTTTTGGGGACCTTTTTTCAAGAGGTGATTGGTAAATTCTTTCAATTTCTATTTTACCTTCTGGTTCTAGAATATCGCAGCAGTTTTCCTTGATAATTTTTTGACAGATGATATCTAGGCTCTTTTTTTTTTTTTTTTTGGCTTTCAGGTAGTCCATTAATTTCTAAATTATCTCTCCTGGATCTATTTTCCAGGTAAGTTGTTTTTTCCAATGAGATGTTTCACGTTGTCTTCTATTTTTTCATTCTTTTGGATCTGTTTTATATCTTGATTTCTCATAAAACAGCTTCCATTTGCTCCATTCTAATTTTGAAGCAATTATTTTCTTCACTGAGCTTTTGGACCTCCTTTTCCATTTGGCCAATTTTGCTTTTTAAGTCATTCTTCTCTTTGGCTTTTTGGACCTCTTTTGCCATTTAAGTTAGTCTATTTTTTGAGGTGTTTCAGTATTTTGGAGGGTCTCCTTTAGCAAACTGTCAACTCCTTTTTTCATGATTTTCTTGTATCTCTCTCATTTCTCTTCCCAGTTTTTCCTCTATATCTCTTATTTGATTTTCAAAATTCTTTTTGACCCCTCTATGACCTGTGACCAATTCATATTTTTCTTGGAGACTTTTGATGTGGGAGTTTTTACTTTGTAGTCTACCTCTAGTTCTATGTCTTGATCTTTTTTGTCACTAAAGAAAAATTCTATCGCCTAATATTTTCCTCTCTGTTTGCTCATTTTACCAGCCAATTACTTGAGTTTTGAACTCTTTACCAAAGTAGGACTCTGCTTCTGGAGTGGAGAGTTCTCTGTCCTAAGTTTCTGAGGTTTTGTACAGCTGTTGTCAGAGTCACTTCTAGGCATCTGTGAATTTTCAGTTCTTCTAAGGTGATATGATCAAAGGAGAAGTGTTTATTCCTTCCCCTGTCTGTTGTCTGGTCTGTAAGTGACTCTTTTCTGCCTCAGAACTGTGAAGAGGATTTCCTCTCCACAGCCACCACAAGCTCTGCCACACCAGCACTCCTCTTCACCCCAAGATTGCCACCCAAGACCCAGATCCAAGCAGGGCAAAACAAGAGCAATTGCCCTCTGATCAATTGCTTGATCCCCTCACCATCTGTGGGCCTGGAGCTCTGCCACTGCTGCTGCTGCCACCTCCACCACCCCAGGACTGGAGCTGGACTGTGCCCTTCTCTCACCCAGATCCATCAGGGTATCCCCATTGACCTTTTACTTTGTCTTTGTCATTTGTGGGTTGAAAAGTCTGGAAACTGCCACATCTGCCAGTGATTCAGTTCCCTGGGGCCTGCTCCAGCTGGGTCTGTGCTAGCATGGCCCATGTGGGACTGTGCTCCTTTCCCAGCCTGTGCAATAGAACCTTCTTGTTAGCCTGCTAGGCTGTCTTCTGCTGGAGATGTGTTTCACTCTGCCATTTTGTGGGTTCTTTAGCTCTAAAATTTGTTTAGAGTAATTTTTTACAGGTGGTTTGAGGGGTTTGGGGGAAAGAGTTCAAGCAAGTTCCTGCTTTTACTCTGCCATCTTGGCTCTGCCCCCCCCTCCAGCTAGTTTTTAATTCTTTCTTTGAGGATCCTTTATTAAATATCATTTTAATGGCATTTTTAAAGTTACTTTTCTATATTTGTTTATAAGGTTTTTATACCCTAATATGTGGTTAATTTTTGTAAAGATGCCATACACAGATAAGAAATATGAATAATCCTTCCTGTTTCCACTTACTAATGATAAAAAATATTCATTGACTGAAAAACAGTGATCACCAGAGATCTATCAATTTTTTTTTATGTAAAATTCTATTCTTCGAGGCGGGTAGATGGCGCAGTGAATAGAGCACTGGCCCTGGAGTCAAGAGAACCTGAGTTCAAATCTGGCCTCAGAAACTTAACACAAAAACTAGCCATCTGACCTTGGGCAAGTCACATAATCCCAATTGCCCTCTGAAAAAAAAAAGCTAAAATAAAATAAAATAAAATAAAATTCTATTCTTCTTTAATTTCCTCATTAATTTTTGTTAGACTTGTCTAGTTCTGAAAGGAGTACATTAGAGTCCCCAACTATTATTGGGTAACTATCTATATTTTCCTATAACTCATTTAGCTTTTGCTTTGAGTATTTAAATGTTTGGTGCATATATATATTAAATATGTAAATAAACTATTGTCTGTGACACCTTTTAGCAAAATGTAGTTTCCCTTTTAAGTCTATTTTTTATATTGCCTTGTCTGAGATCATGGCTACTATCCCCTACTTTTTTGAGTTCAGCTAAAGGAGGGAGGAGGAGCAGACAGATGGAGAGGGGCTCCAGGGATAGACTGATGCATAAGTTGCCATTTTTGCTGCCCTGAAAACAGGCATTCCAAGAGGCAGAAACAAAAAAGGAGTGTAATCCAGACATTGGGGAGAGATGGGAGATGGAATATCACATGTGTGAGGATCTGCCAGAAGGCTCCTTTCACTAGGTTATGGAGTATGAGTCATAATGTGTAATAAGACTAGAAAGACAGAATGGTGCCAGATTGTGCAGCATTTTAAATGCCACGCCAAGGAGTTTATTTTTGATCCTGGGGGCAGTAAGGAACTAGAGTTTTGGGGGGACAGAGGGAAGTACTTTACACAGGTTACACTTTAGGAAAATCACTTTGGTAGCTGTTAGGAAAATGGATTGGAATGGGGATATAAGCTCTTGTAATAATTCAGGTGAGAGGTGGTGATGGCCTGAACTAGGGAAGTTGGCTGTGTGAATTAGGAGGAGAATACAGATAGATGGCACAATAGATAGAGACCTGGACCTGGACTGGAAGCCCTGAGTTCAAATCTAACCTCAGATACTTAATAGCTGTGTGATCTTGGACAAGTCACTTTACACCTCTGTTTGCCTTAGTTTCCTCAGCTGTAAAATGGGAAGAAGAATATATCAGCTACCTGTGCTGTTGGCTCTATAACTTTACTAGACCACCTCTGGCTCTATAACTTTGGGAAGTTATGTAACTTCTCTGGGTCTTTGCTTTCTCTCCTCTAAAACTTGAATAGTAATAACACTTTCCTCCTTAGAAAGCAAACAGCATGTAAAATGCTCAGTGAATCTTAAAGCACTCTGTAAATGCCAGCTATTATTATTATTATTGTATTTGAAGTCTCTAGAAAAGACAGTGATAAAACCTAAGCGACCACTGTCCCTGCAAATCTGGGACTGAGAGTTGTTTAAACCTGTAGTTTAGAGGGTTTTCTGAAGACAAAGGCAGGAAGAATAGAGCTAGGCCCAGGCACACATCCTCTTTTTGTATCTCAGGATGGTTTTAAAAGAGACCTAAGGGCTAGGGTGTGTCTATTCTTGCTCTGGTGGTTTACCACCTAAATCACTAACCACATTGGCCAAAGTCTGGCAGCAAAACAGTCTAGTGAGATGCCAGTTCAGAAAACCTATCCACTTCTGCTTGTATGTTAGTGTGAAGAAAACAAAGGATGAACATCACCCATGTCACCACTCATGGAAGAACTTAGATCAGCCCCATTCCTGGATTCGTCCTGTTCCTCTTCATGTCTATTACTAGACTTTCAGCTTTAGTTTGTGTCTCTGAACCGGTCCATACATGGGAAGACTCTGGTTCAGGATTTCTCCCAAGCCAGTCCCCCCTGTGAAGGCTATATTATGTCTTAAGATTGGCTCACCATCACTTCCTGACTTGCAGGAGGTTAGGACTTGGTAACCAAGCAGTGACCCAGACATAGATGCATGTAAGGGAACAAGGATAATGAAACATATGGAATTAAGGAGATAAAAACATACAGATATGCTAAATGTACAAGGACAGTAAATATTTTTGCATGTAGTCCTATGAGATAACTGCTTTGCATTCATTATATAAACCCTGCCTTCTGATCAATAAATCGGAAACTGCTATGACAGATTGTCGCCTGGCTCGTGTCCATCATTCCACACTTCTCGGTTTGCCCTGTGCCCATTTTGATGCAGGTTCTTTGCTCCTACCTGCAAAGCCTTTGTTTGGTTCAAGCAGGTGATAGAGGGGAAGGGTTTGGAGTCAGCTAAAAGGGAAGGAGATAGGAAGGAAAGGTGTCTGACTGTGGAAGAAAGTTGTAATTGATTATAAAGTAATAAGGCTAGTTGTCTTATTCGGCTAGTAAGCTTGCTCTGTTGGTAATTTTGGAAGAGGAACAAGAACCAAAAAAATTTTTTTTGGTCTTTTTTTTTTTGGAGGGGGGAAGGTAGGGCAATTGGGGTTAAGTGACTTGCCCAAGGTCACACAGCTAGCAAGTGCATCAAGTGTCTGAGGCCAGATTTGAACTCAGGCCCTCCTGACTCCAGAACCAGTGCTCTACTCACTGTGGCACCTAGCTGCCCCCAAAATATTTTTCCCTATTAAAAAACAATTTTTAACATTCATTTTCTAAAACTTGGAGTTCCAGATTCTCTCCCTCCCCCCTCCCTGAGATGGTAAACAATTTGATATAGGTTATACATGTGCAAGCTTACAAAACACATTTCCATATGAGTCATGTTGTAAAAGAAGATAGACCAAAAAAAAAAAAAACCCACAAAAAATAAAGTGAAAAATAGTATGCTTTGATCTGCATTTAGACTCCATCAGGTCTTTCTCTGGATGTGGATAGAATTTTTTGTCACGAGTCCCTAAAAATATATATTTTTTTAAAATGTTGCTTGTACAAATGGTAAAATTACATGGAAGTGAAAAAATGACTAACCAGTTCTGGACATATGGAAATATACCTTTCTCAGGATAAATTGTTCATGTTTACCATCACAGTCTTATCCTCTGAGATGTGATATGAATAATGTAATTATTTTAATGGGTTAAAAAAAAGTTTTCGGAAGAAAAAGTAACTAAAATGTCCATTGACATTTGACCCAGAGATTCCATTGCTAAGTATGTACTCTAAGGTTGCCATTGATAAGAAGATATATATATATACTAAATTGTTTATAGCAACTTTTTTTTCCTAGTAAATAACTGGAAACAAAGTAGATTCCTGTTGATGGAGGAATGGCTAAATGAGGTGTGGTTCATCAATGTAATGGAATATCACTGTGCTCCAAAAAGCTAATATAATGAATACAGAGAAGAATGTGAAGACATATATGAATTGAGCGAAATAAGCAAGACCAGGGCTCAGAAGAGAGGCCAAGACTACAAATAAGGATTTATAAATCACTCCAGATAAACGCCAGTGGAAGTTTTGGGAGTGACTGAGATTGACAAGGGATAGGGAATAGAGAAGGAAGAGGGTAAGGCCAGATTCTTGGAGCATACTCACAAATAGTTCAAGGGGAGATGATGGAATCAGCAAAGATCCGAATTTGGATTTAAGAGGTAGGAGGAAAACCAAGAGAATATTGTGTTTCTGAAGATGAGGGGAAAGAAAGTGAGTAAGAATAGTGGCCAGTGATGTTAAAAGGCTCATAGATTTCTTAGAAGCTGAGAATGAAGAACAGATCTTTGCATTTGGCAATTGAAAGTATTCAGGTATACAGGAAGTTTCATCACCTTTATAGAATAGTTTCAGGGAGCAGTAGAGGCAGAAAGGAGTTTACATGATGAGTAAGGAGGAAAGTAAAGAGGAAATGAAGTCATTGGGCATGGACAGTTTTTTAAGAACTTTAACAGTGAAGGGGAAGAGAGGGGTTTAAAAATATTTTTAGAAAGATTTAAGCATGTTTGTAGGCAAATGGGAAAAGAACGGGGAGAGAGAGATTAAAGATTCATGAGAAAGAAGGGATGCCTACTGGCACTGAAGTCCCATAGGACATGGATGGGGAATGTGCTGAAGGGCACAGGTACAGGAATTATCCTCAATGTGGTTTCCATGAGCAAAGTGAAGGAGGAAAGGATGAACAATGAAGATACAGAAAAGATTTGAAAAAATGCAACCTAGGGAGCTCTTATCAAATGGCTTAATATTTTTAAAATAAATTTTTATTGATCTTTTATTTTTACAACACTTATATTTCCCCCTGTATCCCTCTTTCTCCTCCTTCTCAGAGAGCCATCCCATAGAACAAATAACTTATTTTAAAAAATAAAAGGAAGGGAAAAAATCAGCAAAACCAATGAATACATCAAAGCAGTCTGAAAATGTACGTACTCTACCATACCTGTAAGATTTCCCATTTCTGTAAGAAGTGAGGAGAGGTCCTTTCCCATATCCCTTCTTTGTCTGGGGTCATACTTGTTCTTTGTAATTTTGTAATATTCACTTATAAATCTGGTGATTCTTTCCATGTAAATTGTTGTGATCATTGTTTATCTTGTTCTCTTGACCCTGCTTACTTCACTTTGCATCAGTTCACATAAAGCTCTCCTCACTTCTCTGTAGTCATTATATTTGTCTTTTCTTAAACAGCACAGTAATATTCCATTCTCCAATTAATAGATGTCATTTGTTGTTGTTCAGTCTGACTCGATTGACTCCATTTTGGAGGGTTTTCTTGGCAAAGATACTGAAGTGGTTTTTCATTTCTTCTCCAGCTCATTTTACATATGAGGAAACTGAGGCAAATGGGGTTATGTGACTTGATCCACATCATACAGCAAGTAAATGTCTGAGGCCAGATTTGAATTCAGTTCTTACTGACTCCAGGCCCAGCATGCTATTCGATGTTCCACCTTGTTGTCATTTCTTTGCCATCACAAAAAGTGCTGCTTTAAACACTTTGGTGCATATGGGAACATTCTTCCTCTCAATGACTTCCTTGGGTTAGGGTTAGGGTTAGTAGTGTAATCTTTGGGTTAAAGGGCTGGACATTTTAGTCCCTTTATTTGCATATTCCAAACTGCTTTCCAACATGGCTTTACTAACTCACAGCTCCACCAACAAACTTCTAGTATGCCTATCTTTCTGCTGCCCCTCCAGCACCGACTATTCCCATCTTTTGTTGTCTTTGCCAATTTTCTGGGAGTGAGGTGAAACCTCAGGATTGTTTTGACATACTCGAATTCTAACTGTTCTTCTACCAAGGAGAGGGAGGGATTATATTTACCACTAGCCCTCTGGAACCAAGACTAGCTATTATATTTAATCAAAATGCCGATGCCTCTTAATGGTTTTTTAAATTTACATAATTGCTATCATTGTCTATATTGTTCTCCTGGCTCTGTTTTCTTCTCTCTGCATCAATTTATACAAGTCTTCCCATGGTTCTCTGAATTCCTCATATTCCTCATTTCTTACAATACAGTAATATTCCGTGACATTCCTATACCACAGTTTTTTTCAGTTATTTTTCCAGTCACAGAGCACTGACTTTTCTAGTTTGTTCTTCTGTTTGTTACTAGTCCTGCTGTGGATATGTGGGTGTCTCTAGGAACTTTTATGTTGCAAAGAGTAGTATAAGTAGCATAAGCTCCAAAGAGAAAAGGTTATTGTGAGACAAAGATAGATAGATAAAGTGCCACCCAAATCCAAGCTTCCACAGACTCTCACTGAAGAGATACTCTGTGTGTCTGTGCTGGAAATGGGACTTTTAAGCCCTGGAGAGAAGAGCCACAATTGGCAGGCAATCTTATGTAAAGCCTCCGCAAAGTTTCATTTGTACCCTTTCAAACTGATTAAATGTGGCATTTGTGGTTATTTCTATAAAAAAGTTGGGTATTGAATCTTTGGTTAGAAATGCAACTGCCTCTCATACTGTATATTGTCCCTGTGGGAAAGTCAGGTTCAACCTTATTTTATTTCCAGAAGTACAATTATCAGGGGCAGTTAGGTGGCACAGTAAATAGAGCACCAGCCCTGGAATCAGGAGGACCTGAGTTCAAATGTGGCCTCAGACACTTGACATTTACTAGCTGTGTGACCTTGCGCAAGTCACTTAACCCCAATTGCCTTGCCTTCCCCTCAAAAAAAGGGTACAATTATTGAGTTAAAATCATGATGAGTGAAGTAAAATGTGAAACTGGATTTGGAGTCAGAGAGACTCATCTTTGTGAGTTGAAATCTGGCCTCAGAAGAGTTGGTAGCAGTGTGACCCTTGGAAAGCCATTTAACCCTGTTTGCCTCAGTTTCCTCACTTGTAAAATGAGCCACAGAAGGAAATGGCAAACCACTCCAGTATCTTTGCCATGAAAATCCTAAATGCTGTCATGGAGAGTTGGACACAAGTGAAAATGACTGAACCACAAAATGTAAAACCACTGAAAAGTCACTAAGGTCATAGTACTGGGGAGAAATTTCAAGAACAGAGACAGAAGTAAAGTAGTCTTTCCTTTAAGAAAGAATTTCCCTACTCCTCTTAGCTCCCAGGTACTTTTCCTTGCTTCTGTTTTCTTATAAAGAGAACCTGCCATTTGGACTGTGCAGATAAGGCCTGCAGATGCAGGACATTGGATTGCATTGTCCAATGGTGCCTCACCCAAGTACTTACTTGAGTCCCAGCCCTCAGACATCTTACCTGGTCACTGGAATGCTTTCATCTCTCTTCCTCTGACCATATCACCCTCTGCAGGGCAAATTTATTCCTACCCATAGAAAAAGTGTTGGTATTGGTGTTATGGGAAGGACTGGATGTGGCTGTGTAATGAAGTGTGGATATATAGGGGAGGTACCTTTGACCTGGCATCCTGACCTACAGATTGCCAGTGTCTTGAGCAAATTCACGTTTGGTTTTTAATAACCCACATGCTAAAGTGAGGGATGGGAGGTGGGTGTTGTATTCCTCATTTGTTCTTCCTGTAAGAAATTTACCCAGATTCCAGTTCCACCTGCTCTTCCATTGCATTGAAATGCATCTCAAATGGTCAATAAATCAGATAGGCCAACAAGCAAAATTGCCTTTTATACTGAAATCATTTGGTTAAGCTGCTGTCATGAATTAGCAAAGAAGCCTAAGAATGCAACTAAACATCATCAAAATTCAGTTCTCTCAGGCACTTTTCCATCACTAATACATCACCATAAGAAATGTTTGGATAAATGATATTAAATAATATAGAATCAGTAGGCAGCTAGGGGGTGCAGTGGGGTCTTGAAGTCAGATAGACCTGAGTTTGAATCCTGCCTCAGACACTTAGTGGCTATGTCACCTGGGTGAGTCATTTCACTGAAGTTTTCCTCTTCTGGAAAATGGGTTTAATGGCAGCACCTACCTCACAGAGCTGATGTAAGGATCAAATGAATTAGTATTTGTAAGTGCTCTGTAAATCTTAAAGTGCTAACTCATAAAAGATAGCTAATACTTTGTGTATTCCTTTTCTTCTAGCCCTAAACTCCAGCTGGCTATAGGGAACTGGGTAAGGGGAATATAGTCACCAGAAAGGCTTTCCTTTCTCAAAATTATCTAACCCCAAATATTCCACTTCTTAGAGAGTAACTTGGGTAAATAGGTTCTTATTTTAAAATTTAAAAACCTTTTTTTTTTAAGGTGAGGTTTAGGGAGGATATGACAAAGAGTATATTTTGCAAGGGATCCAAGCTCTTCTTGTATCCTTCAAAAAGAAAAATAGACACCAAAGAGAAATGTTATGCTTTATCTTTATAATATTCCCCACCCCCAACATCTCTGCCAGTGAATTTTGTGGTAGGTGGTCAGGGTAGGAGAGATGAAGGCATCTCAATGATCAGGGCAGGCATCTGAGGGCTGAGACATCAATTAGTACCTGGCTGAGATACCATTGGACAATAGAATGCAATGCCCTTCTACTCTCAGGACATCTCCAGGCCTCATCTACACAGATCAAGTGAAAGGTTATCTTATATGGAAACAGAAGCAAGAAAAAGTACCTGGGGACTAAAGGGGGGAGGTAGATTCTTGAAGGAAAGGACTACTTCACCTCTGTTTCTGTTCTTGAAATTTCTCCTCAGTAGTATGGCCTACAGGGAAGGAAGGTGGTGACAGTCTGCACTACGGTGACAGCAGTGTCACAGGAAAGAAGGGGACCTATTCCAGGGATGCTGCAAAGATAATTTATCTCCATTTTATAGATGGGGCAACTGAGCCAGAGCAAGGTGAAGTAACTGGGTCATACAACTAGCAAGGATCTAAGGGAAGATTTGAACTCAGGCCTTCCTGACTCAGGGTCCAGCACACTGACCATTCTACCACTTAGCTGCCCATTTTTGACTTCTTGACTGTTTTAATCTCTTTGCCAGCATTTCTGATTATTTTTATCTTCTTGAACTGCTTCTACATGAAGGTACTGAAATGTGATTCCGATAAAAGGACTATTTGTTTGAATTTGGGGGCTCTGAGTTATCTGTTGTATCAAAAGGTAAAAAGTGACCTGGGTTGGGGGGAGCAGCTAGGTGGAGCAGTGAGTAGAGTACCGGCCTTTAAGGCAAGAGGACCTGAGTTCAAATCCACCCCCAACACTTAACACAAAACTAGCTGTATGACCTTGTCACTTAACCCCAATTGCCCTGCCTTTCCCCTCCAAAAAGCAATAAATACATACATACATACATACATACATACATACATACATACATACATACATATATACATACACTGACCAAACAGCAGATGGAATCTTGGAGGTGTTGAGTCGTTACCAACTCTGACTTTCGTGATATAAATGAAACTAGAAGACAAAAGGAAATTGCTGCTAAATGAAGGGATGATTTGCTGATTCTTCTCAGAGGCAAAAAAAAAAAAAGAAGGAGTTGGCAGAGTTTGTTTTATTGTGCATCCAAAGACAAGATAAATCATTTTGTGGTATATTTATTTACATTATATTTCAGTGTTTTTGATGCACTTTTGCAAAAAAAAAAAAAAGCTGTTATGAAGATAATTGCAGCTTACACATGAATATTTGTTACAAGGGATGAAGAAGTAGAAGAGTTCTACAAAGAATCTCCAAATTAAGTCAACATATGCTTTAATACTAACTGTTTTTGTCTCATCAAAGAAGTTTGGTGCAGTGTTTTCTTTCTCATTTTTTGAAAATAATTTGTGCAGCACAGGTATACCACTCTAAACTTTAGAAAGAATTCATTTATAAATTCATCTGGATCAGGGTCAACTTTCCCCCAAGCCCTCACTTCATTCTTTGGCAGTCCTTCCCCCTCTCATTCTTTGGATTTGTGTCCCCTGCATCTAACACAGTGTTTTCCAGATAGTAAGTACTTAAATAAATGCACTTATTAATTGTACTAAGGCAGCTAGGTAGCACAGTGGATGGAATACAGGGCCTGAGGTTAGGAAGATGAATCTTCCTGAGTTCAAATCTGGCCTTAGATCCTTCCTAGCTGTGTGACCTTGGGCAAATCACTTGACCCTGTTTGCTTCAGTTCCCTCATCTGAAAAATGCACTGGAGAAGGAAATGGCAAACCACTCTAGTATCTCTGCCAAGAAAACCCCAAGGCGGGGGTGGGGGGGGCGGGTATCACAAAGAGTCAGCATGACTGAAACAACTGAACAACAGCAACAAAAAAATTGTGCTAAGCACTGGGACTATAGAAATAAAAAATGAAAGTCTCTCATTTTAAGGAGTTTTATACTGCATGTATCTTTGGGTCAAAATTTAGGAATAATTCAGTGATTTTTCTCAGGTTCCAAATTGTGTTCCAGGATGATTGGGCCAATTCACAGTTCCATCAACAGTAAATTCCCTTGTGGTTTGTTCAGTTTCCTTTTCTGTAATGAGGTTGCTTTATCTTTATTTCATGTTTCCTTAATTTGGATATCTTACATATTTGTAGTGAACGTTCCATTGTAACAAAGAAAACCATTTAGGCAAAACTAAGTGACCACCTCTGATAGTATATGCACAGTTCCACATCCTGTAGTGGCTGTAGTCTCCTATCTCTCTCCCAGAGAGGAACCAAGAATATTTCTTCCTTTGTTCTCTGAGATCAAGATTGGCCATTGCAAATCAATAAGAATTCAACTGTCTCTCTTTTTAGTATCAGGATTATTATATATTTTTCCTAATTCTGTTCTCTTCACTTTGTATCAGTTCATACAACTTCTGATATTTCTCTGAATTCCTTATAGTTGTTACTTCTTAAAGGGGAACAATACAATAACCAGTTATATTTTTTGCCACAATTTGTTCAGTCATTGACTCTTTAGTTTGTACCCACTTTGTTTCCAGCTTTTCTCTTACCACAAAAGTGATGCTATGAATATTTTAGCATAAATAAGACCTTTCTTTCTATCTGTGACTTCCTTGGGGTCAACTGCAAGGGCCCCTCCCCAGAGTTGGGGGGTGGCTAAGTGGTGCAGTAAATAGAGCACTGGACCTGGAATCAGGAAGACGTGGGTTCAAATCTAACTTCAGATACTTACCATCTGTGTGACCTTGGGCAAGTCACTTAGCCTCTGTTTGCCTCAGTTACCTCTATGGTAAAATGAGGATTATTATAGTATTTTCCTCCCAGGGTTGATGTGAGAATCAAGTGAGATAATATCAGAAAAGCACTTAACACAGTGCCTGGTATATAGTAGGTGATTAATAAGTGCTTGTTCCCTTCTCCCCAACTACCTTATTATATTTATTTATACTTCATTTTTTATACTTATTATATGTATGCCTAGAGATGTACTTGTTCTATTTTCCCTTAGAATGCAAAACTCCTTGAGGGCAAGGATTATTTTATTCTTTGTGCCCCCAGCATCTAACATGGTGCCTGCCAGTAGTAGGTGCTTACTAAATGCATTTATTGTACTATGCACTGAGACAGAAATGTAAGAGTCCCAGGAATTTCATATTGTATTTGGGGGTATCTTTGGGTCAAATTTATGAATAATTTAGTGACTTTTTTTCATATAATTCCAAACTGTGTTCCAGAATAATTGGATCAATTCACAGTTCCATCAGTAATGTGCCCCTCTCCTTATAATCCCTTCAACACTGACTATTTCTGCTTTTATCATATTTGCCAATTTATTAAATCAACCTTTGAGGCCCAATTTGGACGGGGAATAAGAAAGAGAAGTAGGGGAGAGACGAGGATTCTTATGGAGAGATCATTGCTAGGGGAGGGAAAGGATTAGGTTTGAGAGAAATAGTTCTGAGCTGGATCCCACCTTCCTGAGTAAATGGGCTTTGTTGGGGAAAGGTGGAAATTATTCACATGTTAAATTTTTTTGTTCCTTGTTTCCTCTAAGGTCCCTTAGAGAGGATATGACCCTAATCCCAAATCAAACAGCATGACTGTAGTCAGATTGCATTAAGGACAGTCTTTGCTGGGGGAGGTCTGGCTTATATCCTTGCAATGCCACTGACAAGGAGGCAGAGTAGGAGGTAGGGTGGTTGGAGAAGGTGTCTCCATGCTTCATTTCCTCCTTCATCCCCAGAATACAGGAGGATTTGCCAACAGATCTGGCAACAATCAGATCCCAGAAGAGGGGTGAGACTGCAGCTATCGGGGATAGCAGCCTCAGGGGCCTGGTGACAGAGATGGAGTAGTCACTCTGCAGATGCAGGTGGCTATGCCTGTGGACCAGCAAAGGACTTTGAGGTAGAGGGACAGTGGGTCCTCAGGCAGGAAGCACATCTCCTGGGTGCCTGATATCCATTCAACCCATCAGTCATTTCTGCCTACCCGCGAAATACTAGTGCTCTTAGCACTTTCAAAATTTCAGTGCCCCGGGGCAGCTAGGTGGTGTATTGAATAGAGCACCTCCCCGGGAGTCAGGAGGACCTGAGTTCAAATCCAACCTCAGATACCTAATACTTACTTATTAGCCATGTGTCCTTGGCTAAGTCACTTAACCCCAATTGCCCAGCCTTCCTCCCTCCAAAAAGCAAAAAAAAAAAAAAAAACAACTCAGTGCCCTGTGGCAAAACCTCCAAAACCCTCCCTTAGTTATAGTTCTATCAGTTAACCTATAGACTACTAGTGTTACAAAGTAATCCAGTACTCAACAAAGCATTATTGAGTATTCCAATAATGGTAAACATGAGAGAATTTTCTAATAATTATTTGAAATGTAGACAGGAATCAAAGCTCTTGCAAAGTGGGATGGGCATCGTGTCAAGATCGCTTGCCAGGGGTGGGGTCCTTATCTGAACCAAGTAGAGGATGCAAGCTCAGAAATGAAGTTTTTCCAGGAATCAGCAGTGTCTGTATCTAGGAGCAAAGACAATCTGTCTAGTGTCAAGTCTCTCCTAAGCAAGACCCATAGGTACAGAACTTTGCAATAACCAGATCCCTCTGAGTCTGCCTCTTCTCAGCAGTTTACAAATCCTAGTTTTGTCTTTAAAGTTTAAAAATGTGCCAGTTTGATGTTGTGGATCTTTTTTTTTTTTTTTTTGAATTGTCTGTGCAAGAAAGGAGTTCTGCAGCCATCTGGATGGCTACATCATGCTTGCCTATCAGTTGAGCTTTCTCTGATTATTTTCCTGATTCATGTTTTCTCCATGTCTCTTTGGGTCTCTCTTATTATTGGAGCTATGTTCAAGATACATTAAACTTCCTCTTCACTTTTTATTATTGGGATTAAATTGGGAAGGGGGTTAAGTTTTTATCCATATCTTTTGTCTTAACATCACCTTCATTCCAATTATATCCCTTCCCTCTACCCCCACCCAGTAAGACATTCCTTATTTTAAAAAGAAAAAAAAAGTTCAACAGAATCATCCAGCAGCTGTGTCTGACTGTATATGCAATATTGTACAGCCATAGTCTCACTCCAAAGGAAAGTACATTTTTTTCAACTCTTGTTCAAGGCTAAGATTGGTCATTGTAGCTTTTAACTGTTCATGTTTTCTTTTTTTGGAAGGGGAGGGGCAAGCAATTGGTATTAAGTGACTTGCCCAAGGTCATATGGCTAGTAAGTGTGTCAAGTGTCTGAGGCCAAATTTGAACTCAGATCCTCCTGACTCCAGGGCCAGTGCTCTATTCACTGCACCACCTAGCAGGCCCTGCTGTGCAAATTTTTAATAGAATTGGGAATTGGGAAAACTTATTAGAGATGAGTGTGAGCAAGCCTGAAAAACCTTCAAGATAGAGAGTTGCTGGAACTTGTTTCCTAGGATTAAAAATAATTTTTTAAAAAAGAAACTATCAAAAGGAGCAGAAACTATGAAGCAGAGGGAACAAGAATGATTATAGGTAAGAGTTCCCGATCAGTTGCATTAGATGGGTTTGACTTTGCTCCTCACCTTCTTTTCTGAAAATGAGTCTATTTCATATGGATCTTTATCTGATTGGTTGATTGGTTGATCAATGTGATCTGCTTATATCTGGGTCTGCTTTTCAAACTGGCAAAACTAAGAGACACTATTGCTGCCGATTAAGGAGATTGTTATTATTGTTATTAATATTTTTAAAACAAATGCTTTATTAACTTCTGGTTTTCATCATTCATTTCCACCAGATTTTGAGTTACAATTTTTTCCCCATTTTTCCCCTACTCACCACCCCAGAACAGCAGTCCCACTAGATATCCCCTCATCCAATCTGCTCTCTCCCATATCTTCTCGTATCTATATACCCCCTTCAACTTTATCATTAGGGCGAGGTGAATCTCTGTGCCTCAATGCCTGCACATCTTCTCTCAATTACATGCAAAATAGTATTAATAATAGTATTTATATATATTTGGAACATTTAATTTTAAAACTTCGAATTTCAGATCCATTCCCTTCCTCCCTTGTCACCCACTCCCTTTGGGAAGATAAGCAATTCAGTATGTGTTGTACTTATATAGCTATGCAAAACATTACCATAGTAGATATATTGTAAAAGACTGCTTATATTTCCCTCCAACCCATCTCACCTCCCACCTGGTCCATTCCCTACTTTGATCCTGTCCCTCTTTGATAGTGGGTACTTCCAACCTCCCCTCCCCCAGAATGCCCTCCCCTCCATCATCCTCCCTCTCATCCCCCTTTCCCCTACTCAGGAGAGTGAGTGAGGGTAAGATATTCCATTTAGTATGTATGTGATTCTCTCCTTGAGCCAACTTCAATGAGAATATGCTTTTGCCTTTTTGCCTTCCTGTTCTTCCCCACCTCTGCAACTACTTCCCCTTGCCTCTTCTACATGAGATAGTTTACCCTACCCTGTCTCTCCCCATCTCCTCTTGCCACATTCCTCTCTCACCTCTTAACTTTACCCCTTAAGTATCATCCTTTCCCACCAAATTCGACCTGTGCCCTCTATCCATGTATACCTGTAAACATATATACACACATTCACACATGTATTCATATGCCCATATACCCTTCTTCAATTATTTTCATACTGAGAAAGGTTTCATCAGTCACAGTTATTGTTTTTCCATGTAGGAATGTAAATAGTTCAACTTTGATAAGTTCCTTTTGATTTCTTTTCCCTGTTTACTTTCTCAAGTATCTCTTGCTTCTTGTGTCTGAATGTCAAATTTTCTATTCAACTCTGGTTTTTTCATCAAGAATGCTTGAAAGTCCTCTATTCCACTGAATGACCATATTTTCCCCTGAAACAAGATACTCAGTTTTGCTGGGTAGGTGACCCTTGGCTTCAATCCCAGCTTTTTTGCCCTCTGGAATATCATATTCCATGCTCTTCGATCCCTCAGTGTAGAAGCTGCCAGGTCCTGGGCTATTCTGATTGTGTTTCCACAATATTGAAATTGTTTCTTCCTGGCTGCTTGTAGTATTTTCTCCTTGATCTGGGAATTCTGGAACCTGGCTATAATATTCCTAGGAGTTTTCTTTTTGGGATCTTTTTCAGGAGGTGATCTGTGGATTCTTTCAACCTCCATTTTTCCCTCTGGGTCTAAAACATCAGGGCAA
Source organism: Gymnobelideus leadbeateri (assembly GCA_011680675.1). Classification (NCBI taxonomy): domain Eukaryota; kingdom Metazoa; phylum Chordata; class Mammalia; order Diprotodontia; family Petauridae; genus Gymnobelideus; species Gymnobelideus leadbeateri. Next base: position 162,356 of record WOXC01009752.1, on the reverse strand, counting down.
TTTTCCTCCAGAATTTCTTGAAGGATGATTTCTAAGTTCTTTCTTTGAGCATGGCTTTCAGGTAGTACAATAGTTTTTAAATTATCTCTCCTGGATCTATTTTCCAGGTCGGTGGTTTTTCCCACGAGATATTTCACATTGCCTTCTATTATTTCATTTGTTTGGATCTGTTTAACAGTATCTTGATTTCTCACAAAGTCACTAGCTTCCATTTGCTCCAGTCTAACTCTGAAGGAATGAATCTCCTCAGTGAGCTTTTGAGATTCTTTTTCCATCTGGCAAATTCGGCTTTTTAAGGCATTCTTCTCCTCATTGCCCTGTTGAGCCTCCTTTGCCATTTGAGTTAGTCTATTTTTTAAGGTGTTATTTTCCTCAGTCAGGTTGTTGACTCTCATTTCATACTTTTCCTGCATCCTTCTCATTTCTCTTCCCAATTTTTCCTCCTCTTATCTGCTTCTTAAGGTCCTCTATGGCCTGTAACCTGCTCATATTTTCCTTTGGGGCTTTTGGAGCAGGATTTCTGACCTCATAGTCCTCCTCCTGTTCCCTGCTTCAATCCCCTTTGCCCCCAAAATAGGAGTCTAATGTTGCATTTTTCTGTTTATTTCGTTTCCTTTGCCTAGGCATGTTGCCACTTAATTACTTGACTTTTGGGCTTGTTGCCACAGTAGGACGCTGCCACCAGACAGGGGAGCTTCCGTCCCTAACATTGGGGTCTTCACAACTTCTGGAGGTATTAGTTGGGTGGCCTCTGTAAAGCCTCCACATGCTCTGGCAAGCTGGATATCCACCCTACCACCTCCACCCCAGACTGCAATCCAGATCCAGGGAGGTTAAGGCAAGAGCGATTAACCCCCAGACTGATTTCTGGATCTCCCTACAGTTCACAGGCCAGGAGCTGAAGCTGCCACTGAAGCTGCAAAATGGCTGTGTTGCAGCTCCTCAGCTGCTTCTTGTCCCCCAGGGGAAGAAGAAGCCAGCATTCCCCAAATACTGGTCCCAAAGTCCATAGGGCACTAACCCCTCACTTTGTCCTAGGCATATCTGTGTTGATAATTCTGGAATCGCCACAGCTGCTGGTGTTCTGGGGTCCCTCCAGCTAGCTGCTAGCCCAGCAGCCCTGGGGCTAAAACCACGACTCAGGCAGGCCTGGGTTTAGCTTCCAGTGCATTGTGCTGGCCTCTTCCAGAACACTTCGCTGTCTGCTTCCAGAGCGCTGCGTTGGCCATTCCCTGCCAGGCTGCCAGGCTGTCCTCAGCGGGAAGTTAGCTTCTCTGTGTCGTTCTGTGGGTGCTAGAGCTCCAGAAGTTGTTCAGAGTCCCCCTTTTACATGGGTTGGAAGTGGTGTGGGGGAGAGCGCCTTGGAAGTGCTGTTTCTACTCTGCCATCTTGGCTCTACCCCCTATTATTGTTATTATTAACAAAAATTAAAAAAAAAAACACAAAACCTTTAAACATCAGTTCAGTAGATATTTTTCTAGCTGTTTAACTTGATTAACATTCCAAGCAAGAGGTAGGGATGGAGAATGGGATGGGCCAGAGAAGGAGAGGAGGATCTGGGTTCATGCCAGTCCTCATTTCTCTGTCTCCACAGCCCCTCATTGGTTTTGCTGCCACCGCAGAGGCATTTCACCGTGAAGCAGACACCCCACAACGCCAGAAACATGGCCTGGATTTCCAGTGTCCAGCAGGTATCTTAAGTGAAAGTCTCTTACCTCTTTGCATCTTTTCCCTCATTTTCTGGAAGAAGAGAGAGGATGTGCTCTTGTCTTAAAGTTGTTCTCTGTCCTTTGTCTTCATTGCCTATGCCTAGGGCCTTGGGGAGCTCTAAGCCCTTTGTCCATCAGAGTCAGCGTCAATAAACATTTATTAATCAGGCTCTATGCCGAGAGCTGTGTATACAAAGAAAGGCATAGGGCAATCCCTGCCCATCACAGTTGGGGAGGGGGGGCAGGGAGAACATAAACACATAAGCTGAAAAGTAGGGGGGAACAGGAAGGGAAGGTTACCCTGCACTAGTGAAGCCCTGTACCCTTGGGGGAATGATTAGAAGAAAGTGAGGGTTTCAGCATTGATTTTGACAATGACTGTTTCCTGCTTTCATAACTCCAACCCCTAAAGTCCTATTTGAGTGAGCTGAAGAAAAAGTCACACCTTACTCTTTTTGTCTTCTAGGACAATACCTTCAGAAAGCTCCAACCCATAACACAACAGCAGTGTGTAAGCCCTGCCACAGTGGAGAAAACTTTACGGAGTACCCCAATGAGCTTCCATCCTGTATCCATTGTCGGATCTGTAGGCCAGGTACTGGGAATGGAGACCTGAGGGCTAGAGTAGAGACAGGTGGTATCAGGGAAAGAGTATATAAGGCCTTGGTTTCCTCATCAGTCAAATGAAGACACTGACTGAAGTGATATCTTGGGGTGCTTGGAAGAAGGGGCAGAGTGTCCTGAGCAGACATAAAACCGAGCAGGACTGAGTGCAGAATAGTCCTTCCCAGTCCTAACAGTGGTTCTAAGAGAGTTGGAGGGCAGAGATAGAGGGATGGGGTTTCAGGGAACATCAATTAAGGAACTTGAATTACAAGATTATTTCTATCCTTAACCAGCAGAGGGCAGAGGGAGAATTTAAATCCGAACAGCTTTTAAGTATTAGAACTTGGTTCCTATGATTAAAAAAACAATAGCACTCTATCACAAAAAACTACTGCTAGTTCAGCAAACAAGTGCAGAAGGAGGCTAGGTGGCACATGTTGTATTGGAGGAATCTGGCTTTTCTCCATGCTTCCTTTTTTTGAAAATGAGTACATTTTGCAATAATCCTGATTTTGCATGGATTCCCCCTATCATCTGGCCTTTGAGTGTGCAAAATGCTTACAGCTAACTTTGATGACTCCTTGTATCAATACCAACTGGCAAATGAGCTCGAGTCAAAGAACACACATTACGAATCTGCTGTGTGCCAAGGATTGTGCTATATATAATATATATATTATATATTATATGGTCACCTAATATATGGTCACATGGTATATGCATAAAATACAATATATACTATATATGAATATACAATATGCTATATGCATGTACATAGGCACACATATAAATATATCTGCAGGTATACATACATGTGTGTGTTTGTATGTATTGTGTGTGTGTGTGTGTTTGGTGTATTACATTACAACAATATAATAGCCAATATCCTGCACTCAATCCTGCTTGATTTTATGTCTTCTCAGGCCATGCTTCTTCTAAGCACCCAAACCCTACCTATCTCCTAAGGCCCAGATCAAGGACTCCCCACTTCATGAAACCTTCCCACAGTTAGTCCATCCCATGCCTATGACCCTCTATATCTATGCCATTCACCTTGGCCATTGAAAAATAAACACAAAGCAGTGTCTGATTAGCAGCTCCTCTCTGTGTCCGGTTGTGTGCTTCTCTGGCAGAGGCAGAGACTTCCCTTGGGGTCTCTCTTTCTCTCTCTCATGCCACACAGGCCTAATCCACACAGGCCTGATACTGGACACACAGAAAACTGTCAATAGATTTCTTGGGCTGAACTGACTTGCTCTGGAATAGCAGAAGAGGTAAAGAGGTTTGGAGCTGACTGGCCATGGAGGGTGAAATTTGGATGATGTCCAGACATAACTCATTCTCTGTTTCCCTAGATGAGGAAGAGGTGATGCCGTGTAATACCACCCGGAATACCCAGTGTCACTGCAAGGCTGGCACCTTCTGTCCAAAAGACCATCCCTGCGAGATCTGCAAAAAGTGCAAATCCAAGTAAGATCTGTAAAAAGTGCAAATCCAAGTAAGGACACAATGGGGGTCTCCCCAGAGCTAGAGACTACTGGCAGGAGACAAAGAAAAAGTCTCTTCTGTCAGTCCCTTTTCCTCTTTATTCTTCATTCTTTCCCTTTCTTCAAGTACCCTGAAGGGTCTGGCCATTCATCTGTAAACTCTGTTTCTCCTCCCAAAACAACTTCACTATTCTGCTTTGGGAGGTTATATCCACCCCAAATGCCCTGATGGCTGAAACCAATTTAGCATGACTTGCTTTCCCCCAGCCTCAGCACCTTTCCTTGTCCGTCTTCTGAATCTGGCCCTGCATTACCTTTTCTTAATGATTTCACCTGCATCTAGTTCAGACCTTCCTATTTCTTTATGCTTAGGTGCCCCAAAGGGATGGTAGAAGTCAGCTCTTGCAGCCCCTGGAGTGACTTGAAGTGTGCCTACCCTCAGCCAGCAGGTACTAACACAGTATGTAGAAGTAGTAGGTGGGGCTTGGGTGGTCCCAGTACACACATTCACCATTCCTTTTCTATCCTCAGACACAAGAAATCCTTGGACAAGAATTTCATTGTCGATATCAATAGTACTTGTGGCTGTTCTCTTCATTTTTTTCTGGTATAAGTGTTGTGACTTTTCTGAAGGTAAGGAAGTTAGCCCTGGGGTGAGAGTATAGAGTGGGCTAAGTTCCCTTTCTCGTGTTGTATTGTTCCCCGATTCCCTTCCCAACTCATCTCCTCTCCCCTTCAGCACACATACCTACCTCTACCTGTGTACTTCGGACACATCCATTTCTCGAGACCCAGCTCAAGCCTTGCCTCCTTCATGAAACCTTCCCTAGCCCTTCTTTATTAATTCAGGTGATCTAATGAACTGAACACTTGACTCAGCCCTAGGCTGAGCTGAGTTCAAATCCCACCCCTGACGTTTATTAACCTATGTAGCCATGAGCAAGTCACTACCTCTGGTAGGTAACCAATGGCCATAAGGCTGTTCTAGATGGCCTCTCCGTATCTCCAGCACCTCCACAGAGGTGGCCTTTCCAGTTTTATTCAGTCACATAATGAGTTTTCTTATCTGTAAAGTGGGAATAATCATCATAACCTATCAGACCTATCTTGGCATCCTTAGAAGCTTTGGTGAAACAGTATTTGTAAAGGGCTCTGTAACAAACCACAACTGGGCCACCCAATTGAGTACTTGATATGCTGATTTTTGTTCATTATCTCCTGTCATTTTGTCTTTCCAGTTACGTGCAGGCAGGGACTAGGCTTTAATTTATGCCCTTTCTCCTCTTCCTCTGGCCCTTCCCCCCCATGGCCCAGTCTGGCCCTGGGCCAGTAGGAGGCATTAGTGAAAAGCTTCGTGCTTGATTGATTGACAGGACTTGCAGGTGAGGAAACTCTGGCCTGGAGAGGTCACCCTTACTGGATTATACCTCTCTCCTTACTAGAGAAAACCTCACCCTCTGGGAGTGGTTATACAAAGCTTCACCCATGGGCCTATGACTTCTGAAATCTGACTACCTCCTTTTGACTGGATCTGTTTTTCCCCCCACATCCTAACCAGACCCAGAGAGCTAGAAAGGCGACCCTCTCTCCTATCCTCTGCCCTGCTTCACTTAATCAGGTGATAGCAGGTTATCAAATGCTCACTCTATACCCCGTACCGTCCTGCACCTTCAGTGGGATATTGTTGGAAAGATGGAAAGCTTTCTCCTGATCAGACATGTTCTCCTTCCTTTCTAGCTGGTAACTTATCTCCCAGGAATCCTCTGGACTTCAAGGTGAGAGACAGTTATATTTGTGTGTTTTGTTTATTAGTAAATGGATTGCAGAACGTCTCCCCTGCACTCACTGAGGCACATCTGGGGCACAAATCTTTTAGGGTCCAAAATGGCATACATTTCTTCAGCATCCTTGCTTGGCCATTTTGCCTCAGGCAGCCTCACTTGGGGGTCACATTGCTGGGTCACCTCATTGAATATTCAAAGTTTTTTGTAAATGGTTCCCAAGTAGGAGCCTCAGTCTCTGGGATGGTGCCAGAGGTTACACATGGGCCTTTTTGAGAGCTTCACCTTCCTCTCTTCCCCACCCTTTCCTTGACACTTACATATCTTTTGCCCAGTCACTGGTAACACCAATCTCCTCCCCCCAGAACCTCCCCTTTCCCTGCTTTAGAAGTATAATTATAACCTAGACCAAGAAGCTCCCCCAGTGTACCAAAGAGCTTACACCAGAGCTTACACTCAAAGAGCTTGAGTGTTCCCTGCCCTCCATACTCCTCCCTGGGCTAGGCATGCATGGCACCTGATGGGGAAAAAAGGAGAGAAAACCTCATACTTTGGGGCAGTTATAAAGAATCCCCTGCACCCCTGTGGACCTATGGCTTCTGAAATCTGACTTCCTCCTTTTCTGGGGTAAGGGATATTTACTATCCCTCCTACAGCATCCCAAGGCCCAGGATAATGAAGATGTCAAGAAGCAGAATGACCTTCAGGGAAAAGCAGATTCCCCTGAGAATCAAGGAGATGAACATAAAGTGCTGTTGACAGAAGTTGTAACCGTTCCTAGGACCTCAACGCAGAATGGCTGTCATCTGGTGAGTAGAATCATCAGATCAGATTACAGCTGAAAGAGGAATCTCAGTAGTCATCTCGTCTGCCCTCCATGCTCGTTCCCTCCGTCCCCCTCCATTTTACAGATGAAGAAACTAAGATCTGGATGAATTAAGTGATTTGCCTAAGGTCACACAGGGCAGCTAGGTGGCTCAGTGAGTAGATCACTAGATGTGGAATCAGGAAGACCCTAGTTCAAATCCAGCCTCCAACACTTATTAGCTATGTGACCCTGGGCAAGTCACTTAATCCTTGTCTGTCTTAGTTTCCTTATCTGTAAAATGGGGGTGATAATAGCATCCTTTCTCCCCCCACTCTCAGAGTTGTTGTGAGAATAAATGTTTGTAAAGCACCTTGCAAATCCTCAATTATTATATAAATACTAGCCATTAGCTATTTTTATTAGTAAGTAGTAGAAACTATTTACAAGACCCTAGCACCCCATTGTACAAGGCCTTATGGCTTCTCTGTTACATGGTGCCTTTGAAGTAGAGACTGCTACCCTCCCTATATGTCCAGGTAACATAGTGGTCACATCAGTGGGCAGACAAAGTCCCCCAAGAACGAGGGGAATGGGCCTGAACTGACTTTCCTGCATGGATGGGGTATTCTTGTAATAGGACTAGCTAGGAGTTGAGGGGAAAAGGAATTAGTTATGAGAAGTGCAGACTTAATATTACATTTCTCTAGTACTGCTCATGACCCCTTTGAGATAGGCAGGATAGATCTAACTCTCCCTGTCTCACAGTTGAGGAAACTGAGTCCTAAAGAAGTCCAGAGATACTTTCTTCACTATCACACAGTACACAGAAGTGGGATCCCAGGCCTCCCGACTTACGTTGCTTTTCCCATTCTCTCTTGCAGGGGCAGGCAAAAGCGATGGCTCCTCAGGTAGATCCAAAGTTACTATTTCCAGTTGATGGTGACCATATCAATAGTAAGTTTTTTCTCTCTTTCTTTTAAAAGTCTTGGGTGTGGGATGAGTGCCCAGGAGCAGAGGGCCTGAAAAGGATGCCCTAAACTTAGTCAAACACACAGACCACAAACAAACACAAACACACCACCAACATATGTAGGGATCCTTGAGGGCTGCATATTAATTTAGTTTCAAAATGTAAGGTTATCTGTGTTGGATTATATGTTTATGTATTTTATTAAATATTTCCCAATTCCATCTTAATCTGGTTCCTGCTAGACTTGTAGTGTTGTGGCCTTCAAGGGCTGAGTGTTTGACACTTTACCTCACCCAGACTGCTTGATGCTGCTAGGGTGGGATCCTGAAGGAACGAATGTGCAAGGGTCAAGCAGTAATGATTGCTGCTAAGTTATTGAAACTGAAGTTGAAAAGACTTCAGAAAAGCTCATGTGTTTCTTGTAGCTTCCTTCCATTATTCTTCTCCCCTCCCTGCCTGTCTGAATCCATGCCAACCTACAAATGACTGCCCACCTCCCTGAATTCTTGAAGAACTCATAGTGTACAGCATTCATTTGGCACTTACCAAAGGGCATTTACTGTAGCAGAATGCCGTGTTTTCCCTAGCTAAGCTGTATGTCTTATGAGGGTAGTGGCTATGTCTTAAACTTTGTTTTAACTGGGGTTTGGTTTTTTTTTTTCAGTCCCCTTCAGCATACCCTGCCCCCTACCTTCCAGCATGGCCAAAGTATTTGTTGATGATTGATTAGGAAAGTAGGCCTAAAACAGGCAAGTTATATCAGAGTAGTCAGCTACCCTCATTAACTTTTATTTCATATCCCTAGAAGTCTTCTCCCTGTCTCCCCACTCCCTTTGCCCCAACACACACCACACTCCCACTGACTGCCTGCATAACTTTTATTTTTTCTTCAGCTTTGGAGAAGTCTTTCTTTATCTTTGAAGAGGTGGTACCCTGGGAATCCTGGAACCAGTATATGAGGCAGCTGGGGCTGAGCCAAAATGAGATCCTACAAGCCAGAGCGAGTGAGAGCAGTGTCAAGGACCAGCCACATAGTTTGCTTATGACATGGCTGAATAAAACTGGAAAGGCGGCCACTGTGGGCTTCCTGCTGGAGACGTTGGAGAAGATACATCAGAGGGCTGCCAGAGAAATCATCCAAGACAAACTCATCGGTAACAGGCTCTATGACTACCAGAAAAGAGAGGAGAAGCCAAACTGAGAGTCTGATAGAAAGATGGAGAGGGTCTGGTGTGGAAGGCATAGAAGGTAGGGAAGACAGGAAGATACTTGACCTCTGAAGATTCTATCCTATGGATACCCAGTGACTCTCCCAGCTGAGGTCTTGAACTATGAGCGTGGATAACCCCTGAAATGTTTTCCCTATTTGTAAAACCAAGAGTCTATTGGTTGTGGGGCATCAGTTGTATAAAAGGGAAACGGGGCACTGAAAAATCTGCAAACATCTCCCTGGCCAAAGAGAAGACTCTTCTCTTCTATGAACTGAAGGAGTTATTCACTTTGCTCATAGACTACTTTGTGGTGTCCCAAACCATTTTGTACAAAACAGGGAGAGGGCTAGAAAATGGGAGTTTCTAGAAATAAATAGGCAACATTTGCTTTCCATCTCCCAAAGTCTTGCCATATTCGATGGCCTGTTTTTCATGTTTACATTTTTTTTACTTTTGTAATTTATGTAGCTTTGACTACAGTATTTTTATAAATATGCTGTTCATATATAATCTTTGCTGATGCAAATTTGAGCTTAAAGCGGTTAAAATATAGTACAGGTGGTTGGTTATCAGTATTGGTTATTTTATTCTGTAATATTTAAAAAGTAAATTAAAAATTTTTTTCTTAATTCAATGAATGTTTTAAAAGTGTTTTTGGGTGGCTAGGTGGCGCAGTGAATAGAGCACCAGCCCTGGAGTCAGGAGGACCTGAGTTCAAATCCAGCCTCAGACACTTTAACACAACACATGCAAAAACTAGGCATGTGACCTTGGGCAAGTCACTTAACCCCAATTGCCCTCCAAAAAGCCAAAAAAAAAAAAGTGTTAAAAACATGGTATTTTTTACTCTTCCTTGCAGTGAGAAAAACAGATTGTGGAGGCAAGTTCAGATGTAGTATTCCATGTTCTCACTGACTGCCCAAACTGCCTTTAAAAATAAATTATTGGGGCGGCTAGGTGGCGCAGTGAGTAGAGCACCAGCCCTGGAGTCAGAAGGACCTGAGTTCAGGTCCAGACTCAGACACTTAACACACACCAACAAAAACCTAGCTGTGTGACCTTGGGCAAGTTACTTAACCCCAATTGCCCTCCAAAAAAAATAAATAAATAATTTTTTAGTTCAGTAAGTATTATTTCACTGTGATCTGGTGGGTTCTAGTATTCACCTGAACAAGTCACTTTGCTCTGGGTGTTTCTTAAAGAGAAGGGCAGATCAGCTTTTTTTTTGTTTTGTATTTTGGAGGGCAATTGGGGTTAAGTAACTTGCCCAAGGCCACACAGCTAGGTTTTTGTTTGTGTGTTCATTAAGCGTCTGAGGCCAGATCTGAACTCAGGTCCTTCTGACTCCAGTGGGAGGTTCTACTCACTGCGCCACCTAGCTGCGCCATGGACAGATCAGCTTTAATCAGCATTCAATCACTTTATCAGCTCTGTTCTTGCACTTTGAATAAGTATAGTTCCCTCATGGCTAAGGTGGCTAGTTTCTGATTATGGGAATAGTCCTGTTATAATGTGAGTAATTTTACGTAAATGTTAGTTTGAAGTGCAGAGTGGTGAGAATTAAAGAAAAAGCAAGTAGGGGTTGGCCTCCACCCCTGAATAACTAAGTTGCTTTTGAAGAGAAATTTGAAATCGGGCCTTGCTGCAAAATCAGGCCCTACTGCCTGAGAGAAGGGATTACATATATCTCAGGAATAGTTTCTTTCAAGTTTAGGGCATCTCTGTGAATTCTGATCCTGCCAGAGAACACCTGTTTAGTTAGAGGGAATTTAGTTCCCTCATCTACAAAATGGGAGGGAATGTTTATGCACTAACTGTGATATTAAGGAAATTATTTGTTACCAGTGAAGTACAATGGTAAATGGAAGGGATGTTTTTTTCTTGCGTTTCCATCTTCTCAGAATTGGTCCAGGAAACTCAGGATCTTTCCAGAAGAGCAAGAACAATAACAATAGTCTTGTGTACAAAATAGTTATGTATTTATGAATTTATGATCAAATTAAATATGAAACCTTGTATAAAAAGAGGGTTGTTTTGTTTTTCTCCTCCTTCCCTCCCACCTCCCAACGAGTAGCATCAGTTCTTTGCCTCTATAATTCGGTCAACCATGCCCTGCATGGGTAAGTTACATTAACTCTTGCCAACTCTTGGAATTCATCTCAAGGCCCGAGGAGATGTGAGGGCAATGTCTCCATCTCTTCCCCCAGCAGAGAGGTATATCTGCTTTGCGGCTAGGGGTCAGAGTTTGTCCACCCTCTAAGGGCTGGTTTAGCTAGGTTGGCACCCCAGGCCACAAACTGGACCAGAGGGTGATAGAAATTGGCTCTGAGGGCACAGCAGGGGAGAAGGGGAGAGGGATCCCTGAGGGAGTAACTGTCCTTCACTGGGCATTATGTTTCCCTCTTTTTCTCTCTTCTTCCTAGGCTCTATCCAGGCCTACCTAGGAAAAGAGCCTTTGAAAGGAAGAAGTCATTTTTTCCAAACAGGAAACTCCAATCACTTAGCTGGATCTCTCTCCTTCTCCCTCAAATGACTTCCTACCCTCTTACTCTGAACACAGACCTGAAAACTCTGGAAACGAACCTGACACAAAGAGGTCTTCTAGAGCCCCCCACCCTTTCATCTTTTGTTGGGCAAGCCCTCATCCTGCTCCCCCCACCCTGCCCTTTCTGCCATGGGACCTGTGGGCTTCATGAAGACCCTGTGAAGATCAGTTCTACCCTGCCCCCATGTAGGGAGGCTTGTAACCACACCAAACCATACTTGCCCTTTATCTTTTAAGGAGAAACTAAGGGTAAAGCAGCATTTGTCAACATAGCACCAGCCTTATCCCCTGTGCCTGCGCATACAGGGAGAAGAGAAGGCCAGCGGAGGGCAGCACATCACCAAGGTGGCCAGGTGGCTTGGGAAATGGACCAATGGTAGATTGGTAGATCGTATACATGGAAAATGGAGCTCTAGAGGTCCCCATAGTTTAACTGTTCATCTGGGACAAGACTTACTCTACAATAAGCTGAATAGGCCAATAAAGCCAACCTCTTAGCATTTTTCTGGACTAGGCCCAACTCTGACATCTGTGGGCTTCCTTTTCCCCATCAGCCCTAGAGAACCCAGGAACTAGAATAGGACATCAGGCTGCCAGGCAGGCCCCTCCCACAGCTGCCCAGAAGGGGCAGTCAGTCTCTGAAGAGTTCCCACCTACCTCCTAGGCCGCTTTTTAAAACTTAGAGCTACCAAATTATTAGTCAAAAGAAAGGCTACTAAGGAAAGGGGTCAGGGAAAGAAGTGTTGAGAAAGGAGTTTTGCCAGCCCGTCTTTTGCCCCACAGGGGCTGCAGGTACACCTATCACCCCCTACCCCTCACTAGAATACAACCTTGCCCTGTTTCTCAAAATGATGGCCTCCTGTCCTGATCTTGACACTCTCCCAAACTAGGGGTATGTGAGGGAGATGCCATAAATTTAAAGGAAAGTCAGCTCCCCAACTCCTCTCAATTCAACATCCCCTCCCACACACACCACCAAATACCCCATGGCACCACCCAGTAAAGACCAGGTGTGTGATTTTCACTCCCTCAGGGAAGGGAAAAACCAAAGGGTCAGCCTGGGAGGACACAGAAGCCACTGTGGGCAGAAGTGTTGATCACTGGGTTTCGAAGGGCTGAGTTCACCACCAGCCTATGTGAACCACGCCCCCTCCCAATCAGTGACTCTAAGGCTCCCCAAAGGCAGGAAATAATAGAGGTGAATCCCTTTCCACTTGGAGAATTGGCTGCAGAGCTATTCTCACAACCCAATCCTCTTTTTTTTTTTCCCCAGCAACCTTCTATCTTGGCCTCAGGGGCTTTTGTTTGGTTTAATGTAAAGGATATAAAGTATCTTTTTCTGCTTTTCATTCTGTAGAATTTGTGGGGGAAATGAGGGCAATTTTAGCTATCCCTGCCTCACCTTGTAACTCCCCGCCCCCCCAAAAAAAGCTGGGCTCCCTGACCAGGGATTGGGAAGAAGAGGATGAATCCTAGCTCTAGACTGCCTATGTGACCTTAGATAAGTCACCTAAACACAGATCATCTCTGGCCCTTTCTGGTTCTAGGTCCTATGAACTGGTTAGTTGTTGAACATAGACCCTCATTCCCTTCTACCTTCCTATCTTTCCTACCTATCCCTGTTGGTTTCTGTCCAGTGAATAAGTTTTCTCTCGGCCTTGTGGAAGAAGGTAAGCAGGAAAGGGTCACTTGGCATCACTATTTCTAGCCTGGGGAGCTCTGAACAGCTATAGGTCTATTCAGATACCAGGGGCTTGCCCAGTCTACAAAGCCACCTGTAAAATGCCTGGGTGATGGGTGGGAGAAGGCCCTCTTAGCCCTCCTGCCATCTTCCTCCCATAGACACTCTTCAAAATGAGCAGCTCTAGTGATGGAGTGAGGACAAGTCCTACAGTGGCTTACAAATAAGGGGGTTGAGGGGCCTGCAGCGCTTGACTTGGCCCCAAGTGAAATTTCCCCCAATGTATTTTTGAACTACAAGTCCTTTGGAAAAAACATCAACCAGTTCTGGGAGAAACCTTGTTCTCTCCTCACCAAGGAATTTGGGACCCTCTCTCCCAATCAAAAACTTAGCCCTCTATAAAAATCACAACTTCTCATAAACCCAGATGTCTTGGATTCCCTTAGCTCATGGATCTCCAGCCATGACTAGGGCTCCAAATCGCAAATGGGAAGAGGATGGATGACTGAGGCGTTGGCTCTCCCTGATGCCTCATTTGGGGAGTCCTGGGAAGCTTTGGCTCCTTCCCATCCTCAGCCAGTCCCCATGCCTCTCACCAGAGCCTGGGCTTTCTTCCATCGAGATGGTTTGGCTGGTGTTATCTGCTCCACCCTCATGGGCCTAGTTGATTAGGTCCTCTTGTCCCTGGTGAGGGGAGAGTGGGTAAATGCAGATAAAGGAGGACTGAGGGGGTTGGGACAGGTGGATAGGAGAGAATAGCAGTGGGGTCGTCCTGGGAGGGTTGAGACAGCTCTCAAACTACGGCTGAGGAGGAGGAAGGAGATGAAGAGGAGGCCGCAGAGGAGGAAGGAGAAGAGGGGCCATTCCAGAAGAGCCATCTTCTTTTAGGCTGCCGCTTCAAGTGGAGGTAGTCCTCCTTCTCTCGCTCTTTCCGGGCTCGCTGGTAATGATCTTCTTCCTTTAGGTACCAAACGGGTGGCCACCGGTGCTTCTCAAAGTACTCTTGGTTTTCTGGAGAACACAGTGGAGACAGGTTAGAAAAGGAAAGCCAGGAGTCACCTAACAACTAAACATACTCCTTCAAAGTTCCCAAAAGACCCTCAAGTGATGCAATCAAGAACCATTATTACTGCCTCCTGGGTGTGCAACTGACACTGTGGGGAAACAGACTGATTGATAGCCATGGTCCCTGCCTATAGGAAGTTCTTATTCTAGAAGAAAACATATACACCATATTAAAGCAGCCTAGAAATGAAAGACACCATTGCCATCAGAGTTCAGAAGAGGATGAGAGTGCTTACAAGATGGGCAACCAAGGAAGTTGGTTGGGCAGGTAAAGCTTGGACCTAACCTTGAAGGATGCCTTAGGAGGCCGTCTGGTATAGTGGACAGGACACTGGCCTTAGAGTCAGGAAGATCCAGGCTTGAATCCTGCCTCAGATACCTAATAGCTTAAGTCTTAAGTCTTTGGACCTCATCTGTTAAATCAGGTCTGAACTGATTCTAGAACTTCAAGCTGGAAGGGGCCTTGGGCAGATTGCCTAAGTCTAATGACCTCATTTTGAAGATGAGAAAACCAAGGCTGAGCGGAGAAATAACTTGTCCAAGGTGATGTAAAAAGAAATGAGTAGCAGAGCCAAGATCTGAACCTAGTTCCACTACATCTCCCTGGGCAGAGTACCAGTCACCAAAGTCCTTAGGAACAACTTAGCCTGGAATATTTATTTCCTACCTTATTTGCCACCACCCCCCCATCCTGGGCCATGCCCTGGTCTCTTGCCCTTCATTTCCAGTTTATCTCTCCTTCCTAGGATGTCCTCCCATGAGCACCCCAGAACCCCTATTCTGAAATAGAAAGGGGTCTTGGGTTCTGCCACCTGCCACCTGCCCAGCACAAACAGGCACTCTCAATCTAGAAATGATGGCTCCTAGATTTGAAGACTTCAGAGGTCCCTTCTAACTCAAAATTGTAAGATCCAATGACCCCTTGTACCATATAGCCAGTATGTGTGGTTTAAGTGCTCTAAGGTGGCTCAGTGGATAAAGTACTGGGCCTGGACTAAGGAAGACCTGCATTCAAGTCTAGCCTTAGATACTTACTAGCTGTATGGCCTTGGACAAGTCACTAATTTGTTTGCTTCACTTTCCCCTTCTATGGGGATAATAATAGTACCCTACCTACCATGTGAGAATAAAATGATACAATAATTGTAAAGCACTTAGCTTGGCGCCTGGCCCTTGGTGAGTGCTATACAAATGATAACTATTAAAGACTAGACTGCTGTTTTCTAGTATTCCTGGGACCAGAATAGAGGCTCAGGCATGAATTTAATGGCCCCTAGGTTACAGAAGAAGGACAAAGTAGGAGTAAGAGGGTGGGAAACTGGGACCTAAAGCATCACCTGGAGACATGGCCTTCATATCCCGGGGGAACTTCCGGCAGACATTGTTGTAGTTGGTGCAGATGTGGTGGAGACACCAGTCAGCCAACTGGTATGCACAGTGGAACTGAGAATTGAACAGAACACAACAATGATTTTTACCAGATACTACAGTGGTTTCGTTACAGATGCTCTTGGCCCTGTCTTCAAAAGTAAACCTTCTGGACATGGGGCAAAGAGATCATGGGATCCTTGAGATCTCTGCTCTTTTCTCATCATCTTTAGGGTTACACACCTTGGGCAAAATCACCTTGATTCCCCACCTTGTCCTCCTACTGACTCAATGACCCAGGCCTGTCTTCCCCAGTCATGTCTTACATTCTCAATCCCTTGCTTCTCTTCTCTACCGTCCCCCCATCACCTCACTTATTGGAAAGGGATCTGTTTAATGTATGCTAAGATGTTGCCGACTGACATGGGCTGGCATGTTATATCTAAGGCCTTAACCCAAAGAAACTAATCCCAATAGGTGTATTTCAGATACCGTTTTGAAGGAAGTTACTTCCAGGGCACACTGTACATGCAGCTAATATGCCTATCCCTCAAAGGTGGGGGACCCTCCCTCCCATCCATCAAGTTCTCAAGACTGAACCTTCTGTCTCTCCTACCTCTGGGAGGACTCCTTTTGTGCTGTGTGCCAGGCATAGTTGAGTGCATGGCTCAGGAGATGGACCAGGTAGGGGGCACTGCAGAGAATCAAACTGGTCTTGGGGTTTGTTCCCTCTTTACCAGTCTATCAGCTCTGAGTACCCTTTGCATGGATGACCCCAATTCAGAAGAGTGGGGCTGAATCATTAGCACTCTCCCAGCCCCTGCTACCTGAGCCAGTTCCAGGAACACAAGGACGTCTCCATCTATGTCCACCATCATCTGCGTGGCTTCCATCAGTCCAGTCACTGTGTATTGTTCTGTGACAAACACATCACAGGAATCAGTAAGGACACTGGATGCATAGACAGATGCTCATACAAATACATACATTGTCCAGGAGGTTATAAGAGGCAGCACAGCACTCTTACATGCTCTCTTTCAGAGCGATAAAAGGAGAAAGGCTGTAGGGACTTAGATACCTGACAAACGGAGTTGGGGTCCCAAAGCCAAGAACAAAATCTCACAAGTAAAAAAAAGCAGGGGGGAATCAGAGAAATCTACGGAAATCTACTCAGACTTAGGGGGAACAGGATTATATTAGAGCAGCAGCAAATCAGTGAATGATATACTTAAATTATACTTAAGTATTTATGTTTCTTTAAATCTTGTACTAAATTGCTAAATTGTCTTACATGATCCTTTAAAAAAAAATAATCCTAATGAATGTTTATGTTAGGGGTGGCTAAGAGCACTGGCCATGGAGTCAGGAGGACCTGAGTTCAAATCCAGCCTCAGACACTTTGTTACAAAGTTCTGTGTTGGCAAACCCAAATCTACAAAGTGATTGGCACCATCACACAGCCACCAATTCAGATGCACGAACACACATGCTCCAGTGCACTTATGGGCCACAATGCCAGAGGCAGGTATGTGCTAGGGGAGGGGGAGTGGGGAATGCACCCAAAGCTCATCAGATCCTTCTGCTGGTAGGGATGTCCCTGATGAGCCAAGTTACCTGTGAGTGCCACCAGGTGTGGCAAACACAGCCGGTTAGCAAGGATGATTAGCTTCATGTCGTCCAGGTCGGGGCTGGCGCTGAACATGCCCGTGTAGAGGTATTCCAGCACAGCTCGCATACAGCTCTTGCTGGTGTAAGGAAATATGACCTGGGGAAGCAGAGGAGACCAGACCAGTATGAAGTTCTGCCGTGAGGGCACCTGCCATGGCTGGCCCACAAGGTGGCACCACCTGGCCTCTATGCTGCTCAGCTAAAGTCCTATCTTCTGCAAAAAGCCAATGCTTTCTTCTCTGTTGCTTACCTCCAATTTATCCTGTAGATGTCTTGTGTTTGCAGTCGTCTACATGTTGTTTATCCCATTAGACTGTGAGCTCCCAGACAGCAGGGGTTGTCTTTGTATGCCCTTAGCACAGGGCCTGACACACAGCAGTTGCTTAATAAATGCCTGACTTAACTGCTCCCACACCCTGTCTGCCTTCTTCCATGGGACCCCAAAGATCTGTCTCCAGTGGAGGCCTTGACAAAGACCCTATTTGCAGATTGTACATGTAGCTCCCCTTCCTATGTCTTCTATCTGCCCAGAAGCCAGTGCTCTGACCACCCTCTAGCCTCCTCCTCATCTTCCTCCTCTAATTCATAAGTTCTAAAGACCTTCTATCACCAGCTCCACTTGCTTCTTGCCTACTGCAAGGAAGAAAGCACAAGGAAGGGCGAACCTCGTGCCAGCTGGATCCTTTTTCTGGCTTGTGATGCTACAGCCCTTGGCCCATGAAATCACTTCAGAGCTGTGCAGCAACTGAAAATGCTTTCTCATCAGACGTCTTCCTTCAGAGCTACATGGGGAACTAGCTAGAACCTTGGAGTCGAGTCAGTTCCTATGACATCATGAGTGGAGAGTGGAGCAAAGTCATGGGCCCTTCTCAATGGTCCTTCCCCCTGCAAGTTCCACTCATCCCCTCAAGCCCAATTCATGCCCTATTATGAAGCTTTCCACAACTACTACACTGGTTGTTGAATAAGTAAAATAATACTGGTGGGGAGGAGCCAAATGTTAGCTGTAATTATAACTCTAGCCTACACTGACCTATGCCTTCCCTTATGACCTTTAGCACTTAGAGGCTCTACCATATAACCTAACATTTGATGGTTTACAGACTTGAGTTATTTTCTCAGTCCCTCATGTCTTTATGGAGCATCTACTATGTGCCCAACCATGACTTGGTGTGGTAGAGAAAACAAAAGAAATAGAAGACATTGCCTCTGTCTTCAAGGAACTTATGGTCTAGTTGGGGAGAAAGAATATATAAAGTCTACCATGATAGTCCAAAACACCTGGCTTCTCTGAGGTCCATGGGACTTGACCACAGTGATTACTGTTGCCTGCCTCACACCCTGGAAATTTTAGCAGACTTCCCATGGCCCATAGTAGGAACTTCCCCTTGCCTAGAGCTCCCCATGTTGTCTCCTTATCTGTGACTCTGAAGATAGAGAACTCATGAGATATGCTTGGGTCACAACCTGTTCCCTCTCTATAAAACTCATGGCCCGAACTTGTATCATCATTGAGCCATGATGGTATGAGGGAGACAAAGGGCCCTAGTGTCTGCCACTAGGAAGAGGGACAGGAGTTTGGCAGAACCTGGATCTGCCAGGGCTCTTGAAGGAATACTACTGACTTTCTCTGTTCATGCTGTTGTCTGAAGACTGTTGTATCCAAGCATCCTGCAATTTCCCTGGTTAAATCCTTGAATGTCACTGCCAGTACCTCCAGGCATCTCATGTTGGGTCTTAAGTATTCCTCTGTGTGAAGGTCATAATAAAAGTCTGCTGCTTTAAATGCTACCAGTCTGTACGGCTCTTTTGGGAACATCTTCTTTCAGTTACAAAACCTCAGGGACAGATGGAGACAAGAAGACCCTCTAAAATCTGGTGTCAAAATAAGTAGGATACATATCGTGTTACTGGGATGCAGAGGAGAGAGGGCTTGACTCAAAAGGGCCTGAAACAGCTGGGCAACACCTCAAGGAAAAGCTGGAATTTTAGCTAGACCTTGAAGGTTGGGAAGAGGCCTATTATCAGGACAAAGAGAGAGCAAGAAGAAAGGCATGGAGTGGGAGGAGAGAGTGCCCTGGGCTTGGAGTCTCAAGACCAGGCTCTGAGGATAAGCCCTGACACATGCTAGCCCTGTGACCACATACAAGTCACAAGCAATCAATCCCAGAATATCAGAGCTGGAAGGGACTTCAGAGGCCATGCAGTCCAACCCAGGACTGATATCTGAAGACTTCCAGTAATGGGGCGGACACACTATCTCCTAAGGCAGCCCCAAATTGACACAAGGGAAGACTTCTGAACAATCTGACCCTTGTCATGACTTTATTGCTCCTAAAGGAAAAAGGCTAATGCCCTCTTCCACATGTTGTTATCTGCTATTTTGTTGTGTCAGTCATATCCAACTCTTATCAACCCCCTCTGGGGTTTTCCTGGCGAACACACTTACCATTTACTTTTCCAGCTCATTTTACAGGTAAGGAAACTGAGGCAAACAGGTTTAAGTGACATGCCTGGGGTCATACAGCTAACAAGTTGTCTGAGATAGGACTTGAACTCAGGGCTTTCTGACTTAGATCTGGCACTTTATCAACTGCACCACCTCTGCCCCTGTTCCACAACAGCCCTTCAAATACTTAGTCTGCTACCATGTCTCCCTTTTCTGGACTAAATATCTCTCCATCCTCATAATGGCATAAACTCATGTTCCTTCACTCTCCCATCTAGTCATTCCAGCTTACCAATATTCTTGATAAGATCTGAAAACAATGCTCCATATGTGATCTGACCAGAGCAGAGGCTGGGGAAGGCCAGCCCCTTATTTCTGGAAGCTATGTCCCTCTTAACCAGCCTGAGATCAAATTAACTTTCTTCTAGCTGCCATCTCACCCTGATGACTCATACTGAGTTCTGCCATCCACTCTAACACCCAGATCTTTTCTCAGACAAACTGCTGTCTAACCATGCCTCCCCCATCTTCTACTTTGCAAGCCAACTTTTCAGACCTAAATGGTAGGCTTTATACTGATTCCTCTTAAAATTTCATCTTAGTACATTTTCTGCCCAAAGTTCCATTCTGCCAAGATTTTTTTTCTGGATTCTGACTGCCATTCACTTGGTTAGCCACCCCTCCTTGCTTTGTATCATCTGAAAATCTGATCAGGGTGCCTCAGTTTCCTTATCTGTAAAACAAGGATAATACTTGTACTATCTACTTACCTTACAGAGTGGTTATGGGACCAAAATTTTTTTAAATGCCTTGCAAACTTTAGCATTCCATAGGAATTAATGTGAGCTTCAAAACTGCTTCCTCCCAGTTCAGAGCTTCAGTTTCCTATAAAATATGAATGCCTACACCACTTCTTTCATTCAGGGCTGCTGTGTAAACTTCAAATCTATATATAAATGCAACTATTATTGGGGGCAAAGAGTTGGCTTCAAGACTGAGCTGAGCCCATTTCAGGGAATACTACTGGTCTGACTGGAACAGAGGGTTGGAGCTAGGGCTGCAGAGGGAGGGACACAGGGCTGGAAGAGGGCCTGGGATGCCAGGAAGGCCTTTGGACTTGATCCCATCAGCAGTGAGCAAGTGGGGAAGGTTTCTGAGATGAGAAGGTGACCCATGTGTGGCTGCTTTGGGAAAGACTGGTTTGACAGTAGGGGGTGTACAATGACTTGGAGAGAAGAGACAAAGGCAGGGAGATGTGCTAGGAGACTGCTGTAATAGTGTAGGTGAGACTGGTAATGAGGGCCTGTACTTTAGGAGGTAGAAAGAAAAGATGGATGCAAAGAAAAATGGATGTCTCATTGTCTAAATGAAGAGAGGAAAGGAAAAACTCAAAGCCCACCAATGTTTCAACTGTGGGTAACTAGAAGAACAATGATACCATCAACAGAAATAAGGAACTTGGAAAAAGGGTTAGGTTTAAGGGAAAAGGGATTATTTCTATTTTTGACCCACTGAGGTTCCTCTAGCTGTTTCCTATGTTTCTGTCTTGCCTCTCTACTAGCCTACTTGCTTAATTCTTTAAGGGGCCATCTGATATCCCCACCATACCTAGGCACAATGTGGACACATGGTAGGTACCTGAGAATTACTTGCTAAAGGATGTCACAGGTGAGACAGGAGCCTCTCCCCTTCATGCCCCACCTCCATAAAGCCTCACCTCCCTTGTGGAGCTTTCCACAAATGGCCCCCCAAACATGGCAGCCATCCAGTCACAGCTAGAGATCAGTAGTGGCTTGTGAGCACTGATGGTCCCATCGTCCAGGATGAAGGTCACATCTGCAGGGGAGGAGAGGAAGGAAGGAGGTTAAAAGAACTTCTTCCCAAGAGACTTATATAAATCCAGGCAGAGTGAAGTGAGCAGAGCCAGGAGGACAATTTATACAACAATGATCCTGCAAAGATAACAACCAACTGGAAAGCCTTAAGAACTCTAGTCAATACGATGACCAGCCAGAAAGCTCATAATGGAAAATGCTACTCACTTCCAGAAAGAGAGGGGATGGACTCAGGGCAGTTTGATATATATATATATATTTTTTTTTTGACATGGCCATATATATATATATTTTTTTTTGACATGGCCAATGGAGGAATTTGTTTTGCTTGACTATACGTGTTTATAACAGTTGTTCTTGCTTTCTCAACAGGAGGTGGGAGGGGGAGGAGGAGGAGGAGAAGGAGGAGGTAGGGCAGAGAGAAGGTGGATCTTTATTTGAAAATAAATAAAATTGAATTTTAAAACAAAGACTACTTTCTAGGGCTCCCAGAACAGATTTGCCAACAGAGCATCAACTTAAAGCTGCACTTCCTCCAAGATTTGTGAGTAGTTCCTTGCTCCCACCTCCATAGTACCCAAGCTCTTAGACCAGTGACCCATGATTCTTTTAAGACAAGGCCTAGGTATTGGGTAATACAGTGATTCAAGGCATGAGAAATTGGTGTCCTAGGTACTTAACAGCAAAACTCTCACTCCAAATCTTTCTTGTCTTTGGCCTTCCCACCTTCCAGAGGAGGGGAGATGCTAAGACACAGGAAATGAAAGAGAACATTCTGGGAATAGTGCCATCAGACTGGAGCCATAAAGCCTCTTAATAGTTAGAAGGCATCCAAGGCACAGGTGGAGCAAGGCTCTGCTTAGATAAAGCCACGAAGTGAGACTGGGATAGTGCTAACCTCCCCTTTGGTCATATGAAGGAAGCCAGAGTCAACCAATCTCCCAAAGGGCCAATATGAACCAACCAACACCCAATAACAATGTAAGTGAAGAAAATGCCTCTATGTCACTACTCCTACTGAGGTGCTCTCCTCAACTCCTGTACCCAATTTGTTGCCCATACCTGAAAATGTGCCTTTGGCTAGACATTCCTTGACCCGGTTGGTCCTACGGACATGGAAGGCCTTAGTAATCTCTTGGTTCATGAAGGCCTCGTGGTTGAGGATGTTGGCAACCATCATCCTCAGATCAAACACTTCCAGCAGTTCAGCGATGTGGGCAATGTGCATGAGATCCCGTTCGTTCTCATCTAACTCCCCAGTGTACAAGTACTTGAGCACAGCCCGGAAAGGTCCAGGCTGAATAGAGGCGTCCATTTTCACCACCACCATCAGTCGTGACTTGTAGGTGAGGGGATCATCTGCCATCTCTTCCTGAATGCTCACAAATGCACGACTCCAGGATGAGAGTACCCGGCCACGCCCAAGCAAGTAGCCAGCCCCATTGCCCCGAAGGATTCCATCACTAGTGGAAGCCCGGAGCCCTGCTGGGCCAGGACCCCCTCCTTCATCTGAGCTCTCACACACATCAAAGCTGGCTGCCCGCAGCAGGAAGTCCCGCCCATGGTGGTGGTGGTGGTGATGGTGGTGGGGGTGGTCAGAGTGACCTTGGGGTTCTTCTAATCGGGGGCCCCCTGACCCAGAGGAACCCCCCAGCTCTCCTTCACTCAGGTCCATGAGGAACAGGTCATAGAACTTGGAGGAGGAGGTGGAGAGGTAGATCTTGTGGGCAAAAATGCGCACCCGCTCTTGCAGCACCAGGATGACGTCCGCACAGAGAGGGTCCTCCAGGAGGTGGGCAGGACATTCCTCAGTGGTGGAGGGGGGATCTGGAACCACAATGATGGGAGGCGGAGGCTTGGGGGGGAGGAATGGAGCCTGGAGCAGGGGGCGTTGGACATTGCGCAGGTGAGACTTCCAGAACTGCAAGTGACGACGCGAAATGAGGGCTGCCCGGATGGCATTGTCAAAGACGTCTTTTATGCCAAATTGAGCCACCACACTGGTCTCATAGTAGGGGATGCCCAGCTCCTTGGCCACTTCCCGGCCCTTCTCGGGAGGTAGGATTTCATTTGGCTTGATGGGCCTGGGTGGGAAGATAGAGGAAAACAGGATTGTGGTAGAAGAAAGGGGGAGGTAGCTCCTCCTCTAAACTCATCTCAAAGGCCAAGGAAGTCTACTCAAGGTCCAGATCCAGTTAGGTAGGCCCTCCCAAAGAACCTTACCTGGGCCATGCTTACTTGCTCAAGCTATTCCCCTCTGCTCTTTGACCTATTCAAATCTATCCATCCCCTTAAGGTTTATCCCAAGTCCTACCTAAACTTAATACACTAAAATTAATTCAACATCCTCCTCCATGAAGCTTTCTCTGGCCATGACTGCCCCTGGTGTCCCTCTCCTTTCTCTTGGGACACTAAGTGTCTATACCTAACCACTGACTTACCCCAAATTATTTGTTTCAGATGTGTTTAATCTTGATTCCCCAACTAGATTTTAAGATCCTTGAGGTAATAAATATATCTTCTTGATCTTTCTTATTTCCCATACCTAACAAAATGCTGGCTCAATAAACATTTGCTGAATGAATGAAGGCATGAGCCACGGGACCAAGTAAAATCCTAGCTTACAACTCCAACTGATACCAAGGGGACTCGGAGAGAAAGACTTCATAGTGTGAAGCACAGACCACCTTGCTATTCTTCCTTCCCCTCTATTCCTCACCTGGAGGCATATTTTATTTTCTTACTTTGACTTCCATTTCCAGCCCCCTTCTCTCCCATATGCTTCCTCTCTCCTGATTTTTTCTGAGGCTGCCTCTTTTCAAAAGAAAAAGTCCCTGAAGCCAACAACACTATCCTCCCATACTAGATGGCTCCAGGCCCCAGCCCTTCTACCTGGCCAAAGGGCGCCTGGCCCTATTGACAGCTTCCAAATCAGCATAGCGTAGGTCCAGCTGGCATCCCACTAAGATAACAGGAGCCCGAGGACAAAAGTGCTTGATTTCTGGGTACCACATGGTCTTGACATGGTGCAGGGAATTGGGATTAGCAATGGAGAAGCAAAGAACCACAACATCGGATCTGAAGGTGGGGATGACAAAGAAGCAGGTACTGTTAAGGGGTCACCTTTCTCAGATATAAAGACAGTGTAACACATGCATGCACATATATATGCACGTATGCACAAATACAAAATGCAGAGGAATTCCTGCTCTATACAAAGAGAACATATTTAGCAGAATCTCTGTGGGCACATGAGTACCCAGACATAGTTACCCTATGGGAACTCTGATAGCCCAGTCCCTCCCCTCTCCTTGGAATACTCAAGCTTAAGGTGGCTCAACTCCACCCCCTTCCCCAGTGAAGGGGGAAAATCCCACCCACCTGGCTCCCTGCAGGCAGCCAGGGGCTCGTCCTACCTCCCGTAAGCAAAGCGCCGGTCTTTGTGGTGGTCTCCAAAGGTGTCCCAGAGACGAAGGGACACACTGACATCATCTACTACATCCCGGGAACGTTCCAGCACCTTTGAGAGGAAGGAAAAGAGAATCTGTGTTTAGGATTCACCTATAAATCAAGATAGAGGACCATGGAAGTGGGGGGCGGGGCCTGAACAATTCAAACTGTTTGGGTCTCCCCTGAACTCCTCAAAAGGGTAAGACAATGAACAAGGACAACCTTTACAACAGAAGAAAATCCTAAAAAGTCCTAATGTGGAAGAATGGGGAAGAATGGGGTGCGAAGGCAGGTGCTCTTGCCAGGCATCTGGTCCTGGCTCCCTTTACCTGCTTACTGTATACATGGGCCATCTGCACCCATTATTTTTTATGTTCCACTCTGCTCTACTGTTGACTGCTTCTTTGAAGTTCTACATACACGAGGCCCTCCAAAGCTTAGGGCTCTTGACAAGAATTCCAATTCCTATACCCTAGGCCCATCTCTATTCCTGATCACCAATTTCATAATAAGAACTTGCACCTTAAGGCTTCTAATTACAAATATTGCCTCATTTTGTCCTTCCAGTTGGGGGGGGGCAGTAAATGTACTTATTGTCTCCATTTTATAGATGAGGAAACTATGGCAAACTGAGGTTAAGTGACTTGCCCAGAGTCATGCAACTAGCAAAGTGTCTAAGGTCAGATTTGAACTCACTTCTTCCTGATACTGGATCTAGTATCATTGACAGCACCACTTGACTACCTCACCTTTAAGAAAGAAATGAAAAGTACAGAGGGGATTGTTCTGAACTCGATCCAGACCAACAAGGAAAACACAATTGAAGTGCAAGCAAGAAGAGAGTGACCATATCAGCCTGGACTGCATGCCAGCAGAGGAGGGCTTGTGGTCTCACTTTCATCATCAAGAGGCATAAGAGAAGTTTCCAAGAATGGGAAGAAGAGATAGGACGTAAACAGAAGGCATGTAAAAGCTGCAGCCAGAGGAGAAGAGGGTTCGAAAATCTTCCATGGTGACACAAATATAGCCATTGGTTGAGTTTATCACTGTGCTTGACAAGGCAATATCGCCATTCATGGTACCTTTTCAATGGTTCTCCCCCATGCTCTCTCCTGCCTTCTCTCTGCCTCCTAACTTCCCTCAATTTTCAATTAAAATCCCAACTTTCCAAGAAGGCTTTCCCAATCTCCCTTCATTCTAGTATTTCTGGGGGTTTTTTGGTTTGTTTGTTTTTTGCTTTTTTTTTTTTTGGAGGGTAATTGGGGTTAAGTGACTTGCCCAAGGTCACACAGCTAGTTTTTGTGTTAAGTGTCTGAGGCCACATTTGAACTCAAGTCCTCCTGACTCCAGGGCTGGTACTCTATTTACTGCACCACCTAGCTGCCCCCATTCTAGCATTTCTAGAATTTATAAAACTGCTTTCCCCAAGTATTACCTTGAATTTATCCCATCTACATCTTGTATATAGATAGCTGTTTACTTGTAGTCTAATCCCATTAGACTATCAGCTCCTCGAGGACAGGAACCATTTTTGCCTTTCTTTGTATCCCTAGCACTTAACCCAGTGCTGGGCACACAGAAGGTACTTAATAAATCCTTGCTGACTTGACATGAACTCATCTTCCCTTGCATCTTCTCACAGAGTAGCAAAAGGCAGAGAAAATCTAAGGACTTAATGGGAGCCTTAAATCAAGTCAATATATACTATAGATGGCACCTTAACATACAGTGATTCAAAAGGCCCTCCCCACATTTTTGTTTGGTCTGGACCTTTTTGAAAAAAGCATACTGGAAAAAATATGATCCATGATTAAGAATCTTCAAACAATTCAAGGGCTATCATGTGAAATAAGGATGAGACTTGTTCCATTCGGCACCAAAAGGCCAAAACAGAAAGAACAGGTGGAAGCTGCCAAGAGACTAATTCAGGTTTGATGTCAGGAAAGACAACTGTCATCCTAAAGGAGCATGGGCTGCTTGGAGGGGTAGCGGTTTCCTCCTCCATGGAGGACCTGGAGTGGATACTGGCTGACCACTTATCAAGGCCTTTTCAAGGATGGATCGGACTAGAGAGCCACTGAGGTCTCTTTCCAACTCAAATTCTGTGAAATAAAGGAGGCTAAAAGCTTGATGACTGCTCAGAAATCTCATGCTTTTGTATCACAAGTACATCTGTCCAAGAAAAGAATGAGAAGCCTCTGGGAGTCCTATAAGTTGTCTACATACACTTGTATTATCAACTAATTATTTGTTGTAGTTGTTGAGTGGTTCAGTCACATCCGACCCTTCACAACCCATGGACCACAGTACTCCAGGCCCTTCTATCCTCCACCCTCTACCAAAATCTCTCCAAGTTTATGTTTGTTGCTTCCATGACACTATCTGTCTGTCTCATCCTCTGCTGTCCACCTCTCCTTTTGCCTTCAATCTTTCTCAACATCAATGTCTTTTCCAATGAGTCCCATCTTCCTATTATGTTACCAAAGCATTAGTAAAGGTCAAAATCTAGAAATTATTCTATATGTATTTTTGGAAGTAATTTTATATCATCCATATTATCTTCTCCCTAAGTAGAATGTAAGCTCCTTGAAGGCAGGGGTTTATTTCATTTTTGTCTTTGAATTTTTACTCTGAGCAAATGTTTGTTAAATGAATGAAATGCCAATGCCAACCCCAAAACTACAAGTATAAAAAAAAGATATTTAACATATATATATACATATATATATATATATAGAGAGAGAGAGAGAGAGAGAGAGAGAGAGAGAGAGAGAGTAATACAATGGAAAGATCACTGGCTTTGGAGTCAGTTTACCTGGCTAAACCTGGGCAGGTGAAACTTAAATTTCCTGGGTCTCATTTTCCTTTTCTGCAAAATGGTGTGTGTGTGTGTATGTCTGTGTATGTGTGTGTCTGTGTCTGTGTGTGTGTGAGAGAGAGAGAGAGAGAGAGAGAGAGAGAGAGAGAGAGAGGGAGAACAAGAAGGTCAAAAGAACCAAGAAACTGCCTCAATCAGCAAAACACTTGGTCTTGTTACGGAGGCAGAGTGGTGCACTGGGCAGAATGTAGGATTCGGAGTTAGAGGACCAAGGTTCAAATCCTGATTCTGCTACTTAGTAGCTGTGTGATCTGGGACAAGTGTCTGGAGCTTCAGACTCCTCTTCTGTAAAATGACTGAGTTGGACCAGATGTCCTCAAAGGTACTTTCCAATTCTAAATCTATTACCCTATGAAGCGAGGGCCTGAGAACACCGCTCAAAGAGGACTGAAGAACATACAGGATGATATGCTAACTAAAAAAGGAAGAGGAAAAAGGAAAGAGTTCCAAAGAGACCAGTTTGGCTTCACAAGATGTTTTAGTTTAGCTCAGATTTTAAATGATGGTTAAAAAAAAGATACATATATATATATATATACATATACATATATATATAGAGAGAGAGAGAGACAGAGAGAGAGAGAGACAGAGAGAGAGAGAGAGAGAGAGAGAGACACAGAGAGAGAGAGACACACAGAGAGAGAGACAGAGACAGAGACAGAGACAGACAGAGAGAGAGAGAGAGAGAGAGAGAGAGAGAGAGAGAGAGAGAGAGAGTTGCAAAAGGCACATAGTCAAGGGAAAAAACAAAACCCTGGTGAGATCCTGTAAGAAGGCTAAGGTGAGAATGAGCTGAGGCTTGCAGAAAAAAAAATGCTGTGTATAACAAAAAAATTTTTGAAAGAGTACGTTTAGGTGCAAGAACAAGGAGGAGATGGGCCAGCAGTCGGTGAGGACGCTGTAATATTTAAAAGATGACAAAGAGAAAATGGAACTAGCCACTGAATGGCTGTTTTGCTTCCAATTTCTTTGTCAAGGAGGATTTCCAGACTGGAAAGTGAACAACAAATGGTGTCTTGAGAGGGTCTGAAAATCAAAGATGAGTGCAGAAACAATTAAGGCAGCAGCTAGCTTTTCTAAATGAGTTCATACCATGTGTCTAGGTCAATTACATCCTGGGATACTGGAACAACCTAGATCAAGGAACTATTGACAAGGATCATTAAAGAATTATGGACCACAAAAAGGGTAACAGAAGACTGAATAGGGGCAAATCCAGCACTTTTCAAAGAGGGAAAGTGAATTTTGTATTACCAATGATATCAAACTCAAATAGAAATGGGAGCCACTAAACCATATTGGCTTAGAAAACCACATGTTAACATTATTTATGTTCTACTGTATTTTTATTTATCTTGTTAAATATTTCCCAATAACATTTTAATCTTGTTTGGTCTTCACTTAAGAATGTTGGATGGGAGAGGGGGGTAGAATTAAGTAAAATTCTAGAACTGACTTCTTATTGAGTTTTTAAATTTTTCTTTTTTTGTCTTAAAATATCATTTGTTACATGGGATGGTTCTTTGGGAGAGGAGAAGAGGAATACTGGGGAAAATTTTGGTATGTAAAAAAAGACACCAATAAAATTTATTTTAAGAAAAGAAAGCAAAAAAATTCTGGAACTTATTAGACAGTGTTTTGTGAACATTTACAAAGTAAAAAGGTTGATTACTGATTAAGTTCACTGAGAATATGTTATACTAGACAAGGTGTTCTTAAGCTGGTGTCCATGGACCCCTAAGGGGTCTGAGAGATTTCAGGAGATCCATGAACTTAAAAGGGAAAAAACAATTACATCTCCATTTTCACTAACCTCTAATTGAAATTTAACATTTCCTTCAAATATTCCAAACATTATTCTGAAAAGAGGTCCAGAGGCCTCACCAAACTGCCAGAGTATCCATGTCACAAAATTCATCAAGAACACCTGTACTAGACTAACCTTTAATTTCTTTTTCCAATAGTTATTAAGCTAATTATTGAGCAAAAAAAATTAAGATAACATATATGGATTTAGCGATAATTTTGATATGGTTTCCCTCGACACCCTTATGGACAAGATGAAGAAATGTGGACTGCACGATAGCAGAGTTAAGTGAATCAACAGATGGGCGTCAGATCATGTCAAACTGAAGGGAAGTTTTTAGTGGAGTAACACAGAGTTCTATCCTTAACTCTATTCTATTTAATGTTTTTATTAATGACTCCTAATGAAAACATCAGTGGCAGAACTAACAAATATGTAAATTATACAGAACTGGAAATGATCATTAATACATCAGATGACAGAATCAGAATATAGAAAAATATTGAAGTAAATGTAAGCTTAGCACTTGGGTTCAAAAAAATCAGTTGATTCTGGGACAGGCGAAATAGCTAGTTAATAGTTTGCATAAAAAAAAAAAGAACTGAACATTTTAGTGGATTGTTAGTTCAATATGAGTCAAAGTAAGACGTGGCAATAAAAAAGTTAGTCTTTCCCACCCCCCCACTCCCCCCCCCCCCCCGCCCCAGACCTGTATGGAAAACACACAGGGAGGAAACTACCTCTACTAATACGGATTAGCAAGTGTTCTACAATGTACAGTCTTACATAGTTTCCTATGGCATAGAAAGGTCACACAGCCAGTATCTATCTGAGATGGGCTTCAAACTCGAAAGCCAACTCTCTATCTGTTATGCCTCAATGCTTCTCATCGATCACAACCTGGATAGAATTAATAGAAGGATAGTGTGTAGATAGTGACCGAGGTGAGAGTCCTATCATACTTAAGCCTGTTAAGACCATATTGGAGCATCTTATTCAGTTTGGAGAAACCATGGTTTAGGAAAGATATAGATAAACTGGAGCATGTCTGTGGGACAGTGAGCTAAAACTCTGCCATAAGAACGGATGAAGGAGCAATGGGTGTCTAACATGGGGAGGAGAAGGCATTAAGGGACCAGTGATAGTTGACTCAAATTATCTGAAGGACTGCCACGGGGAAGATGCATTACATTTATTCTGTGCAGCTACGGATGACAGAATGAAGACCAGTAAGTAAGTATAAGTTACAGGAAGTCAGACTCCGACTGAATCTAAAAAGTATTCACTCTCTCTACCATACTGCAATGACTGACTTCAGCTGGTAGTGAATTCCTTATTTCTGGGGCTATTCAGGTTGGAGTTGGGTGACTGTTTGATTAGGGACGATAATGGAGAACTGAAGCTAGGTCTTCCATACTATGTTCCTACCATAATACCATGTAACTCTAAATTGATCACTCCCTAGAGTGATTCCCATAGGTATGTCTCCTAAAGCTTTTCTCCCTTAAGATAACAGCCCTGCTCAGGGAGCTGTACTATGAGCTCTGCTAATAACTTTAGCCTCGGCCCCAAAACTGGGTATAATAGCCTATAGCCACAGGTATAGAAAAGTAACAGATGTAGCCCCGCCCCTTGCACCTCTTACCTCCTGGCACACCCGGTACTGATCGATGGCCCAGACTGTGGGCACATGGGTGGCAAGCAGCTGGTACTGGGTGAGGGTGGCATTGCAGGCACGGGCACAGATGAGCCTGGTCTTGCCCACAGCGTTGTCCCCGACCACGACGCACTTGATGGTCTCTACGTTTGGCCTCTCATAATCCATGTCAGAATCCATTAATTGGGACCTGGGAGAAAAGATCGGGCCTAGTCAGGGCTGCTCTCCAAGTCATCTTCCCAAGGGTCTAAGAAAAGGACTAACTTAACTCAAGGCAGCCTCTCCCCACAGGGGAAGGAGGAGTTAGGTTTGACTAACTCCCTGCGCAACTTCACTGTGCAAAAGGAGGGGGGTGGATGACAAAGCTGCCCTGGGAAGTGGTGGTGGGTGCCGGGCCAACGTTAGCATTAGAAGGGAAGCACAGGCATCGAGGAAGAGCTTAGAAACAGGAAGGCTAGAACAGAGGGGGGCAAGGGTCCCACCAAAGCTGGAACCAAGGGGACAACTTCATCAGGTTCTCACCTCCGAGCTAGGCATCTGAGTGGGGGAGGAGACACCCTTTACATTCAAGATCATGGGTAGGGTCCCTCTGATTTTCACCAAAGGAGTGCCAGTCTGAAAAGGTTCTCTCCCTCCTCCCCTGCTCTACCCTGCCCTCTTCTTTCTAGCGCAGTGGTGGCAACGGAGCAGCAAACAGCTGAGAGAAGATGAAGGCTCAGCCAGGTCCCCACCCCTTCCCAGCATGCACGGAGGCAGAACCACTTTAAAATTTAATGGACTTGTCAAAGCCAGCAGCAGGCTTTCCCTTCCCCCTCCATTTCTCTTTCAGAAACTCCCACCAGGCCTTTCCTGGGGCTAGCAGCCCTTTCCCCTTTCCCCAGGGCCCTAGCTTCTGCTGCTTCAGGAGTTTCTCTCTCTCTCTCTGTCTCTCTCTCTCTCTCTCTCTCTCTCTCTCTCTCTCTCTCTCTCCTTGCCAGCCTAGGCTGGGGAAGCTTCTAGAGTCACTAGATAGAATTCAGGATTCTCACTGTGACAACCCATCACTACCCAGGTCTGTCAAGGCTGCCTAGATATTTTGACCAGGGACCCAGGAATGGTGATGAGGGCAAAGTTGGGAAGGCTATCAAGCCCCATCTGCTGATGCTCGTGCCTGCTAGCGGAACCTGCAGCCCTTTCCATGACTCCTACCTCAGCATCTCACCCAGACATCCTATGTCCTGGTTCCAGGAAACTGAGGTCAAGTTCCCATAAACACTTTCCATTCATTTAGCAAAAAAAAAAAATCCTCATTTTGAAAGTCACAATCACTGCAGCATCCCTGGCAGGAAGTTCCCTGAACTGACTGGTTGTTTCAACTAGGGATACTCAATCAAACAGCATACCTGGGACCCCCAACTGCTAGATCAAGCACAGACTCAGTAGTAGCTGCTCTTCCACTTGACCCCTGCCTCAGTTTCACCCCCTGCCAAGCTGAGAGGAAACTCCAGAACTAGGAGAGGGGAATCATCATTCAGATAACAAGCAGAAAGAGCTTGTGTCCATGTGAAGTCTCACAGAGACATTTAAAAAGGTAGCACGGGGAGGCCCCCAGCTCAAGGGAGCAATGGCTACCAGGCTCACAATGGCAGCCTGGGAATGCACTCCAATGGGAAGGGCTTGGGGACAAGTCAAAAAGCAGAGCCAGCACTGTGCCCAAGAACTCCTGTGTGCACCCTAGGCACATATGTCATACAGGGAGTAGTCAGGAGGCAGGGTGGGCAGGCCATGCATGGTGGGAAAGCTGTGCAGGATACACAGGTGGTACAGGGAGGCATGTATGATATGTATATGCATGCAGGGTATAAAGTGTAAGGGAGGCAGAGAGGGGATTCAAGGTATGCAAGCTATGCCAGGTGTGTAGAGAACATGCTGGAAAGGCAGGCTAGACAATCCTGGAAGCTGGAGCAAACTGCATTAACCCTTCCTGGTGCAACAAAAGCAGAAAAGAATTTCAAGAGGTACACAGTCTTGTCTCTCTAAACCGTCCAACCCTAAAGGCCAGCTTGAGAGGGAGGGAGTAGAAGCTCCCACATTCCTGTGAGGCTCCTGGGATGCTGTAACATTGTGCCAACATGCAGGAATGCAGAACCAAAATATCCAAGTAACAATGGCAACGGAGGTTTTCATGAGTGGGTGCATCTGAGCAAAAAAGTACAGCAGGGATTTTTCCAGGGATGCTCTCTCCTCCCAACTCACCCTATCTCATTAGCATAAGGTAGTCCACACCCTGACAATGCCCCCTGCCCTACCACACACACCCCTACTGGACTGGCACCAGATCAATGGCCCTCCTCAGAATGACAAACTCATCCTGCAGTCCTGATTCCTTCTCTACTCTCCAGACCCAGCCCTACCCCATTGGGAAGAGTCTCCTTCCTTCCTTCTTTCTTCATCCAATTAATAAGAATCACTCTTAAAAAGTGGGTTTCTGACATAAAAGTATGGAGCTGACTAGTCACAGTTTCAATGTTGTCTTTGTTATTCAAGTCCCTAATACAGTTCACTTAGTAGGTGCTTTCTAGTTGATGATGGACTTGGGTGGAGGGTGCTTTGGATGAAAGGTTGGGAAAGGGGCAGAGACTTGGGAACTTAAAAGATGAAAATTCTTTAGTAAATAGGATATCAAGTAGTACTTTAGGAAAACTTTAGATAATGGTTAAAAAAAATTCACCAAGTTAAAATGATTGCCATAGAAAAATTCTGGGGTCACTTTCTCCCAGAGACCTCTAGGCCCAGGAAAAGAGAAAAAGTAAGCAAGAAGAGAAAGGATCTTTTGAATCTGGGCTTTTAAGTTAAGCTAAAAACATCTAGCTATATTTCAGTGTTATCAGCCTTTCTGTTCAGACTGGACAAAGCCATTCTCCTCTCCGAACTCAGAGATTTTGTTGATTTAAGGAAAAAAAAGGCAAAGAAAAATTTATGCAATACTGGAGTTAAGCATAAGATAGCTAACCAATGAGGCAGCACTTAGAGAGTCCAACTCCAATGGGAGGTGACTTCCACAAGAGCCATATTTAAGGAGAAGCAAACTGAGGGGGAGGGGGAGGGGAGGAAAAAATCCTGTACTGTAAAATCAAGCATGAAGATTTACTGGAGTTGGGTCCAATTTAAAATTCCCCTTGACCATCCATTCTCCAGGGCTCCTTTCAATTTCCTGTTCTTATACCCTACTCCCTACCTATTCTGCTACCCTCTAGGTCCAACCTATACTATATCTCTCCAGTTAAAAAACTGTTCACTGACTAGTTTCAATAGTGAAACTGACTTAGAGAGGGACCAACCACTTCACTTCCCTGGAGTGCACGTGGCCTCCCCTTTTGGGATATGGAGATGAGAACTTTAGGAGGTCCCCTGGGTCTCGGTTAATTCATATCAGCAAATTGCTTTGAGATTCTGGGATGAAAGGAGCTACTTTTCCTATTATGTAATACTGGCATTATATAATACTAGATTCCATATCTATATATGTAATAACATCTTCCTCTATAATATAGGATGGCCCAATTAAGTCAGGCCACTGGTAGCATAATCAGGCCTATTTTAAATGGGGACCTGTATCTGAGACACAGAAATAGCTTTCTATTGCAAAACATTATCATACTGTTGCATTATAACAATTATCAGTGCATAACAGTATACTAAATCCTAAAGTGTTACAATGTAAGTTCTATTAATTTGCTCCTATGGTTGATACTCAATGACCCCCTGTTCCCTCTGAGGATCTTTTTCTTTTCTGGCCTCCAGACTTTTTCCTAATAACCCTCCTAGACTCAGTTGCTGATCTTTATCCCCCTCAACTCCCAATATGCAAGTTTGAGTCTCTTCTGATTCTAGAGATTATGAACGCCTATTTACCTCCTTCTTTCTTATTTATCAAATACAAACCATCTTTTAACAGCCCCCCTCCCCCCCAAAACCCTTACTGCTCCCCCACAGGCTTTCCTCACTACGGCTCCCCAGATCTTTGTGCCCGGCTTGTCCCACAAGACCTGATCTATTTAGACTCTTCTTTTATTGGGTTCCTATCTCAACTGCACCCCGACTTATCAGGACCCAGAAGAGCCCCCTTTTCCCACCCACAGCATAAGAATGTCTGCTCATTAGAGGCTGCCCCAATCTTTGGTTGTCAAGGAAACTACAGAATTTCCCAGGGAGCCTAGTCTGTCTCCTAGCAACCCACCCGAGAATCTCCCATATCCTGCATCTTACACAAGGAAAAAGGAAAGGAGAACCCTGAAAATAAGGGGAGAGTATGATGTCTTTATTAAAAGTAATTCTTACTAGGATCCAGAAATATTTCTGGGACAGGTAGAGATACAAGATGCACCCAACATCCTGACTGAAAAGAAGGCAGGGTCTTATTTCAAGAAGAAAAAATACCAGTAAAATAAACAAATAATAATAATTTTAAAAAACTAAGTAGCGACACCAGCATTTTGAAGTGCAGGAAAATGCCAAGGTGCAAGCCCTGCAAGGCCATCTCCGTATTAGTCTGCAAGCTCTGAGCCTTCTAGGCCGGCTGCTAAGAGATAGAATCCAGCTGACTGTTACAAAATATCGCTCCCAATTTGGGGTGTCTTTCTTCCTTTCTTTTTTGAGGATCTGCTGCCCTGCACGCGCACACACACACACACACACACACACACACACACACACACACTCACACACACACGCAGACACACGAAATAAATAAATAAAAGGAGAATCGGCATAAACACCAATGGAGTAAAGGCGGCTCCGTTTCTCTACGGAACCCGGAAAAGGTTGTTCCACACTCCCTCCCCCCAACCCGAGAAATCCACCAGCCCAACCAAGCAACATTGCTAGGGGACCTGGGGGCGACGGGTGGGAATGATTAGAGACAAATAATGGGGAAGGGGGGATTAGAGGGAGAGAGGAGGACAAGGTAGACAGGAGGGCGAGGTCTGACCACCACCAGGAAAATGAATTAATCGTTTACTTACACCGCTACATGTGACTGGGTAACGTGGAGGGCAAGGATCACACCTCGTCCTGCAAAACATATTCATTTTAGTGGGTGGCCGGGGTCGATCCCGTGCGTGCAGGTAGGATACGGCGGGTGGGGCCCGAGGCTAGTCCTAGATGAGGCTGGCCCCCAGCGGCAGGCCGGCCGGGCCCGGCTGGACGGCGGAGCCAGCGGCGCGGTCCCCGGGTGCTGGGCACTGCAGCCGCGGCCTCTCGCGTATCCTCAGCATCTCCGCGGGCGCGGGGCGCTCAGGGTCATGGGCAGCGGCGGCGGCGCCGCGGGGCGCTCAGGGTCATAGGCAGTGGCAGCTGCGGCGGCGCCGCGGGGAGCACAGGGTCACGGGCACCGCGGCAGGGGTCCCAGCGCTGCGTGATCGGTCACTGCCCGGCCTAGCCCGCTCCCCTCCTTCGGCAGCGGAGAGCAGGGGGAGGGAGGGAGGGAGGGAGGAAGAAAAGGAGGGGCGAGGCTGCAACGGTTAGTCCGCGCCGGGGTCCACTCTGGTTGCAGTGACCGCGCAGCGAAGCTGCCTTGTGCTGCAGTCTCGGGACCTGCCGGGCGACCTCCTTTTTTCCATTCACAAAAAAAAAAAAAAAAAAAAATCACACCCAGAAACGGCGGCTGTGACGGGGTCCGCCCATCGTGCGTCTCCATTGGTGCAGAGGTGGGGGAGGGGGAGAGAGAATGGGAGAGAACTGAGAAAGGGATTGGATGCTCCCGCCCCCTTCGCTCACCGCTCCGCCACCCCCACCCCAACTCCGCCTTCCTCGCGCCTTGGGAGAAACAGACATGCTACCCCCTCCTCTCAGCCTCTGATCACCTGCTTCCCTGAGCGGGTTTCTTGGTCTTAGCTAACCCTCCAGCCTAGGCAGAGGTGAAGCATCTAACACCTTTTCTACCCTTTATTGTGTTGGTGGCCAAAGAGACGCCTGGAGACTTGGGTTAACTCCTGTTTTTTTCTCCCTTCTTTGCTAAAACGGAGCCTGACTCCTTCCTCAAAGCAGACTTTTGACAGCTAGGCCCTTTTGCAGCCTCTTTACCGTGGCTTCTTGCAGTGCATGCCACTCCAAATCTTTGCCTGCGTCTTAATGTGTCTGATCTCCTAGTTCTTCGTCTTCATTCCCCAACCCTCCCGCCCCATTCTCACACTTTCATTTCCCTTATTTATCTTTCCTTCCAAGACGTGTCCTTCCCTATCCCTATCCCTATCCCGAGACTTCCTCAGCTCTTCTCTAAGGAGTAGGGAAGGCAAGCCAATCAGATATTTCTCCAAAGGTTCCAAACCTTATGTAATGAGCCCCACTGGCAGTCTGGTGACGCCAATGGACCTCTTCTCAGAATTATGTTTTTAAATAATTGAAGGAAATGCAGAAATGTAGTTAGAGGTTAGAAAAAACAAAGATGTAATTGTTTTCTCATGGATCCCCTGAAATCTATCCAAGGGATCGATGGACCCCAGGTCAAGAAAACCCTTGCACCAGTCAATACCCTATCCCTAACCCTTGGTTTAATAAGTGACTCTATGAAAGTCCAGTATTCCTCACCTGTGTGTTTGTCCATTTGTAAAATAATAAGACCCTTAGAATTTGAGGCCTAGAGCCGTCCAGAGGTCGAAAGTCCAATCTCCCCTACTGAGTCTATTTCTCCGTTTAAAAAAGAGTAAGACCCTTAGAATTTGAGGACTAGAGATCACTTCCAGAGTTAAATAATCCATATCCTGCCCTCCAGGTACAGAGGATTATACCTATATTATTCTAAACCTGTAGAGGTGTATTTATCCTTCAAACCCTCTTTCTCAGGGGAATAGAAGAAGCTCAATTATAATAATGTGTTTAGGTCTCAAATGAACATTCTCACACTTATGCCTGGCATTACATTATTGTCATTACTAAAAATAAATAAATAGCATAGTCAAATCCTGATTATCTGAATGTAGATTACCCATAGATTTAAAATTCCATCTGGTTCGCACCTAACCTCCAAATCACTCCCACATAACAACACATCTACCTTAGGCTTTGTGATGTAAATTCATGCCCCCGTGACTGTAATCCTTACTTCCAAGACACCACCCATTCAGGTAACTCCCTTTACTCAAGTAGAATGCAGTCCTCCTAGAGTGTCCACCAGTAGATCCCTCCCCCAAGCTTTAGTTTTCTGACAACCATAGTCCCCGAGGTCTCAGAAGCGCCTTATGATTTGCTGGGCTCAAGCGTACATCACGTTAGAGCAATCCACAAGCATCCACAGAAGGGGATATACAGTATTTCTTGTAAACAGCTAGTTTCCTTCTGGTTCCAGATACCCCACTGGTTTCCCTCCAGGCTGAAGTCCCAGTCTGCCGGGAAGAGGTGGAGGCAGAACAGGAAGCTGAACCTTCACCAGAGTCACGTAAAAGTACTGCTCAGGGGGCAAGGACTTTTGCTCGCCTTAGGTACCACGACCTTAAGCTAATTAGCTCAGTCCTTGTGGGACTTTGGAAGGTGGCCCAAGGGCAGGGGAGGGCATTGCAGGAGTTTGGAAACAAGAAGTGGAGCCCTGCCCCTTTAAGATTTCTGATTTGGTAGAGGGGCTTAATTGTTGACAAAATGCAGGTGCTGCCTGGGATTCTACAGACTTCCAACAAAGCCAGCTCAGACAGTCAGACGAATGATACCCCTACCCCTACCCCAGCGACCAAAGTACAGTCTGACCAGACCTCTAGTTTTCCTGATGCAGTTCCTATAGTCAATCCACAATCCTCACCCTCCCCACATCACAATTCTTTTCAATCACCCCCAACTTTCAGGATTTTCTATTTAGAATCCCACACAGCACCACTACCACCGCCATCCCATCTCCCCTCCAAACCCCTTCCCCCCAACACACACACACACACACACACACACACACACACACACACACACACACACACACACACACACACACACACTCCCTGAGTTTGGGCAACCCTTCCCAAAGTCTCTCAAGACTCACAACATAAACCTCTTCCTCCTCCATTCCCAGACCTCAACATACATTATCCTCAGACACTCCTCTCACAGAACCATAGGATCAGAGAATGTGAGAGGAGGAACCTTAGAGATCATTACTTCTCCCTTCTTCCTATGCCCTCAGCACAGCCTCGGTGGCCCTCCCAGTATCACCTTCAAACTGAGCGACGACAGCCAAGATGCCACAGGTCTCATCTATCCCCTGTTGCCATGCAGACCAGAAGATGCAGAGACCAGCCTCTGAACTCGTCCTCATTCCATACACCCTGCTTTTGGCTGGTGTGACACTTTTTCACTACCCAGCCCCAGCCAAGACTGTTTCCTCACCCTTACTCCTCCCCTTCCCTCCCCTTTTTGAATCTCAGGACCACATCAAAGGCCAAGGCACAATCCAGCCCAAACTGCACAAGACAATTCAAGAATCTAAACAATTCAAACCCAAATCTGGCTGCATTTGCTTCTTCTCTCCTCTATGCTCTGTAACCTCCATCCCACAGGAGTAGAGCTATTACAGTAGAGACATATATCTGCAGAAGCTCCCCGACCCACCCTGCCTTGCCCCACCACATGGCACCTCACCTAACCCATAAAGCAGGAGTTTCTATCTCCATAGCAGAGGCCACCTCAGCAACCACTGAAAGAACCCCAGTTTTTGTTGGGTTAGATTATTTTCAAAGTCAGGCATGAGAGAGGGTAGTGTGGGGGTTTAATTTTTTCCCCCAGCAAATCTCCTAGCCTCCTTCTTCCCTTCTCTCTCTTCCCCGCCCTTCCCAAATCTTAGAACAAAGCTGATGGCTCCATGGGGTAGATCATAATTGCAGTTTATTTCCCACGTCCAGCATCAGCAGGGCTACAACTTTGGAGCTCCCTTTTCCTACTGGATCACAGGGTAATAATGCCCTGCCCCGTGATCTGGCTTATTGGCTCCAGGGGAGCAGAATTTGCCTGGGGCAGCTAGGCAAAGTTCTTGGCAGCAGTGTGCAGGGTCTCATTCCTGAGTCAGCCCCGCCCCCAACTCTAATATGTTTATCCAGATCAGAACCCTGCTGTGACTGCAACTTTTAGTACCAGACTTTTCTTTCCCCCTGAAGAGGGGGCTTCCTGCTGGGTCTGGGGGAACCAACCTTATGGGCTCACCCAGAATCAGTCTCTCCCTGTCAAAAGCTTCAGAGAAAGGTGCACAGGACTAAATCAAGGTAGGACTCAAGCCAAGATTTCATCCCTCTGGTCTTGTCCAAAAAGAGGTATTGCCCATGGGGAACTGTTGGGAGGTAGCAGGGGCATGGATAAGGGGTGGTTTTACTTCTCAG
The DNA here is from genome assembly GCA_011680675.1 of Gymnobelideus leadbeateri. NCBI lineage: Eukaryota > Metazoa > Chordata > Mammalia > Diprotodontia > Petauridae > Gymnobelideus > Gymnobelideus leadbeateri. The sequence goes on along the minus strand of WOXC01009752.1, from coordinate 122,055 downwards.
CTTCTAAGAGTATTCTTAGGGTTCAGATGTATATAGAACAGAGCAGAGCAAATTTAAGACAAAAAGGGGCAAGCCACCAAAAGGAAACATGTTGTTTTCTGTTATCCTGGTCTCATATTTCCCTAGCTGATTGCAAAATTAAATATTCCCTTGAGCAGGAACTCTTAATATGTTCATGGACCTAAATAGAGTTTAGGGGGTCTGTGAACTTGGCTGGTGAAAAATTCCATTTTTATTTCCACTAATCGATAACTAAAATGTAACTTTTCCATCAATCATGATTTTTAAAAATTATTTTGAGAAGGGGTCAATAGACTCCACCAGACTACCCAAGGGTCCACAAAAAAGGGTAAAGACTGCCTGCTTTAGATTATGAAACTGCCCACCACTCCCCAACCATGTACCCATGCCAACCTTGAGAGTGACTATCAGATCAAACAAAAAATGGCTGCTGTTTTGTTGGCCTGGTCCTTCTTCAGGGATAGTCCTTAGTATAGACTTCTCTACATTTTATCTTGAAAACTGGGCTGCTCAGCAGCTAAAACATAGAAAAGGCTCTGACCAGAAGCACTTTGGTTGCTGCTCCCTCCTCTATATTTACAATGGGGTAACAAATGTAGTTTCCTCTCTGTTCCCTTGCTTTTCTGCCGACTCTTTCCTCCCCCTCAACATTTGAACTTGTCCCCCTCTGCCTGGCTCTGCAGTCACCCTCCTGGAGTCTTGTATCACAATTTCTCCTCACACTTGGACATACCCCTGAGTTCTGAGAAAAGATCTCTCCATCCCACAGCTTGGCTAATGCCTTTAGGGCTGGGAAGACCAAGAACCAGGACAGGAAGGAGGCACAAGGGCCTTCATGCAAATGTTAAAAGGAAGCTATGTTGCTGGTTATACCAAATGTTCCTGTTTTTGTGACTCCCTACATAGTTGTTTAATTTCAAACAAAGTGAAGTTGACCCTTCTCCTCTTTTTCACTGCAGAAAACAAAAGTTGGATATGCTCTCTAAATTTAACCCTTAGTATACCTGAAAGGACTAACCTCTGCACCCCTGTTAGTAAATGCTGCAGTACCTAGAAGCTCAGCAAAATTCTGTATCTCCCTATAGACAAATTTGGCATCTACTGGCCCCCTCCCCTGTCCCTAGAGAATCTAAGGCTCATGACTCCCTATGCCCAGGAGACAAAGTTCAGAGCCAGCTGCTAACAGAAGCAGAGTTACTCTCCATGAAGAGATCTGTCAGGGACAGATGAGATATTGGCCCGCCCTTTTAATGAATCACTGTAAACTTCAAGGAATCCACATGATTAAGCTAGGGAAATGCCTATCTCCTTGTCCAGACGTCACTTTAATACAGTCTAGTCTTCACAAAGAGATTTGGACTGATCTCAGGATAGGCTGAAGCTCAGGAAATTGGGAGTGGATAGGACAGGATGAGGCCACAAAAGATATTCAAAAGGGAAATTGGAGGTTGAATCAGGCTCTGTTTTGAGCTTTCATACTCTCCATACCCAGGGGGCACTCCTAGCTTAGAGAGAGGGAATGAGTTGGTACTAGAAGACAATAGAGAGTGAGTGAGTAAAGCAAGCACATGTTAATTTACTCTGAAAAGTAGCCGAGCCTATTGAGTGGAAGTATACTTTTTAGGTCCCAAACCAGGGTTCCTGCATTCCTAACTTAGGATCCCTGAGCAAGAAAAACCCTCTTACTAGGTGGGACCCTAAGGAAAGCAGCCATATTGCTCTGGTGAAGTAGAGGGGGTAAGGGATCTCAGCTGAGAATGAGCAACCAGGCTTTCTCATATTTTTTTCTTTCTCCAGTCAATCCTTCATACAAACCATCAAAAATAATCTTCCTAAGACATAGATCTATATTCATATCACTCCTTGGTTCTTGAAATGGATGTCTAGTAGACATTAAAAATTCTACAGGTCAATAACCTGAACTCATTATCATTTTTCCTAATCCTCCCTCCCCCCCACACACACCTTCCTTTTATTGTTGGTAGAGGGCACCATCTTCCTCCTGGTCCTTCAGGCTCACAATCAAGGTGTTATCCTCACTATGCTTCTCTCCTCCAAAGCCAGTCTGTTACCAAGGATTGTCAACTTCACCTTTGCAATGTCTTTTGAGTATGCCCTTTTCTCTCCTCTGACACTGCCACCACTCTAGTGCCCTCCTCACCTCACACCTGGATTATTGAAATAGTCTGGTGGTAGGTCTGCCTGCTTCAAATCGCTTCCTACTGTTCCAATCCATTCTCCATTCAGCCACAAAAATGATTTTCCTAAAACACAGGTCCAACTATCTGTCCACCCCACCCCTAATAAATTACCTATCAACTCCAGAATCAAAAACAAGTTTCTTTTTTTTTTAGCATTCAAATCCCTTCAAAACCCAGATCCCTTCACCCCACCCCATACCTTTCCTTTCATCCAAAGACACAGGCATCCTTAATGTTCTAGAAACAAGACATTCCGCCTCTGGGCCCTCTTCTTTGCCTACTAGCTTCTTTTCACCTTCAATTCTATAGGAAGCCTTTCCCAAGTTCTCCTAATTCTAGTGCTTCCTCTCTTAATTATTTCCTATTTATCTTGTATATAGCTGGTTTGAACCTATTTATTTTCTTATTGACTCTCCCATTAAACTGTGAGCTCCTGGAGGGCAGGGACTGTCCTTAGTCTTTTTTTTTTCTCCCACTAAGCTCAGGGGGTGAATAATTGTTTACTTCCTGACTACTCAAAAGCCTTCAGGTTTTCCCAGTGCCTCTAAGGTAAAATGAAAACTCCTTAGGCTACCATTTAAAGCCCTCCTAATCTCTCTTCAATTTCTATTTCTGCTGCACTTCACATAGATTTCCGTCACACACTCACCTAATCAAACCAGCTGTTCTCCAAACCAGACCTTCTATCTCCCACATCTACTCATATTTCCTACTTGGAAAACACTCCTTACCTTTCTTCAAGGCTTAGCTCATTGCTTATTTCCTATTATGGTAGTCTCTGAGCCACTCAGCTGAAAAAGTGTTGTATCCCTTCCCCTTTGACTTCATAACTCACTGTAGCATTCAGGACACTGGCTTCCTTCAGGCTTCAGAAAGACATATTCATAAGGCATGTGAATTGCCTAGTGCGCAGGTAGTGCTCTACTTAAACCACCAGTGATCGTGTCAGTTTCTCCCTGGCACAGGTATAGTATCTCTGGCCACTAAAGGCAATCATCCTGAAAACACCTAGACTGTATTTCTGCTTCCAGAGCCATATTCTACCAGTGGTGCTAAGCAGTTTGGAATAATCTTCACTGGCTGGAGCTGAAATTAATCTAGTGGACAAAATGAACTATTGAAATGAAACAGGCAGTTAGGTAGCACAGTGGATAAAGTATTGGACTTGAGCTTATATCCAGCCTCCAATACTTAGTAATTGCATGCCTCTGAGCAAGACACTTAAACTCTGCCTCAATTTTCTCAACTATAAAATGGGAATAATTGTACCTACCTCCCAGAGTTATTGTGAAGATCAAGTGAATTCATCAGATCTCTCTCTGGAGGTGGATATCATTTTTCATCATGGGTCCTTTGGAATTGTCTTGGATCATTGTATCAATAAGAATAGCTATGTCTTTCGCAGTTGATCATTATTGCGATATTGCTATGAATGTGCCAGTATTCTCCTGGTTCTGCTTACTTTACTTGGTATCAGTTCATATAAGTCTTTCCAGGTTTTTCTGAAGCCATCCCCCTTGTTATGTCTTTTATAGCACAATAATATTCCATAACAATCATGTACCATAACTTGTTCAGCCATTCCCCAGTTTATGGGCATCCCTTCAATCCAATTCTTTACCACCACAAAAAGGGCTGCTAAAATATATTTGTATATACAGATCCTTTTCCTTTTCCTTTGATCTCTCTGGGATACAAACCTAATAGTAGTATTGTTGGGTCAAAGGGTATGCAGTTTTATAGCTCTTTGGGCAAAGTTCCAAATTGTTCTCCAGTATGGTTAGAGCAGTTCACAACTCCACCAAGAGTGCATTAGTGTCTTAGTTTTCCCACATCCCCTCCAGCATTTGTCATTTTCCTTTTTTGTCATGTTAGCCAATCTGTTAGGTGTATGGTGCTACCTTAAAAGTTGTTTCAATTTGCTTTTCTGTAATCAATAGTGATTTAAAGCATTTTTTCATGTGACTGTTGATAGCTTTATTTTCTTTTGACAACTGTCCATTCATATCCTTTGATCATTTATCAAATGGAGAATGGCTCTTATTTTTATAAATTTGGCTCCAATTCTCTATGTATTTGAGAAATGAGAATATTATTGGAAAAACTTGAGGTAAAAATTTTTTTCTGCTTTCCTTCCAATTTTGCTGCTTTGGTTTTTTGTGCAACAACTTTTAAATTTCATGTAATTAAAATTATCAATTTTACTTCTCATGATCCTCTCTGTTTTGTGCTTGGTCATAAACTCTTCCCTTATCCATACATCTGACAGGTAAATTTTTCCATGCTCCCCTAATTTGCTTACCCTTTATGTCTAACTCATGTACCTATTTTGAACTTAGATAATGGTGTGAGGTGTTGGTCTATATCTAATTTCTGCCAAACTGCTTTCCAGTTTTCCTAGCAATTTTTGTCAAATGATGAGTTTTTACCCCCAAAGCTTGGATCTTTGGGTTATCAAACACTAGATTACTATGATCATTTACTATGTATTGCATACCTAATCTATTTCACTGATCTACCACTCTAATTCTTAGTACCAAATTGTTTTGATGATTATAGCTTTATTGATGAAATTTTAAAACCTGGTACAGTTAGGCCACCTTCTTTCACATTTTTTTTCACTGATTCTCTAGATATTCTTGGCCTTTTGTTCTTCCAGAGGAATTTTTTTTCCTAGCTCTATAAAATAATTCTTTGGCAGATTGATTGGTATGACACTGAATAAGTAAATTAATTTAAGTAGAATTGCCATTTTTATTATATTGGCCCAACCTAGTCATGAGCAATTAATATTTCTCCAGTTGCTTAGATCTGTCTTTATGAGAAAAATGTTTTGTAATTGTAATACAATTTGTATTTGTAATTGTAATAAAAAAAAGTGCTTTGTAATATGTAATGTCATGTAGACCCTGGGTTTGTCTTGGCAGGTAAATTCCCAAGTATTTTATATTGTTTTCAGTTATTTTAAATGGAATTTCTCTTTCTATCTCTTCCTGCTGGGTTTTGTTGCAATTTATTTATTTATGTGGGTTTATTTTATATCCTACAACTTTGCTAAAGCTGTTAATTATTTCATTTAGTTTTTTAGTTGATTCTCTAGGGTTCCCTTAGTATGTCATCATATCATCTGCAAAGAATGATAGTTTTATTTCCTTATTGCTATACTTATAACAATGATGTTAATGGACATCCTTTGCTTTACTCCTGTTCTTATTAGGAAGGCTTCTAGTTTATCTCCATTACAGATAATGTTTGTCCTTGGTTTTAGAGAGATACTACTTATCATTTTAAGAAAGGCTCCATTGATTCTTATGCTTTCTAGTGTTTTTCATAGGAATAGGTATTGTATTTTGTCAAAAGTTTCTTATGTATCCATCAATATAATCATATTATTTTTGTTGTTATTGATATGGTCAATTTTGCTTATCCCTTCCCTACTGTTGAAAAGGGAATAAATATTTATATAGTGCCAAGCCCTGTGCTAAGCATTAAAGCTATCTCCCTTGCACTAACCACTTTCTTCTTTTCTCCATTTTGACTCCTTGTTGAATCAGTTCAACTCTATACTGCCCTCTTCTTTTGAATCCTGAGCCGCCTTATCATATTGCCTAATATTCCCAGCCAAGCCTCAGCTTGGATCACTCCCACCATTTTTCCCCTTTCATGCCTATACATATTCTACCAAATGAAAGTAGAAGAAGTCACATAACTGTTCTAACTGGGTTTACTACAAACTTATGCTACATAATGTCAATGGAGCCCTCAGTGCTAATCATTACCCATGATCAACTCATTATCCCACTCTCCACAGCTGCTCTTCCAAACCTTTTTATTCCTCAGACCTCCCATGACTCCTATCCTCCCACTGTCTCATATTTTACAGAAAAAAACTGAGGCCAGTTGCTGCAAACACCCTCTTTTTCCCTCTTCCTCAGATGCCTTCTGTCACTTTCTCTTCCTTCAACCCTCTCTCACATTGATGAAATGGCCTTTTTTTCCTTAGTCATTCTCAGTTGTGTCCAACTCTTTGTAACCCTATTCTTGGCAAAGATACTGGAATGGTTTGCCATTTCCTTCTCCAGATCATTTTACAGATGAAGAAAGCGAGGCAAACAGGGTAAGTGACTTGCCCAGGATCACACAGCTAGTAATTGTACAAGGCCAGATTTGAACTCAGGAAGATGAATCTTCCTGAGTCCAGGCCTGGCATTCTAGCCACTATGCCACCTAGCTACCCCTAACTTTCCCTGACTCCTCGTAATTCCAGGCATTTCCTTCTGTTAATTAATTCCTGTTTATCTTGTATATAGCTCGCATTGTATATATTTGTTTGCATGCTGTATTCTCTGTTAGAGTATAAGTTCCTTGATGGCAGGGACTGTCTTTTGCCTCTTTTTGTATCCCCATTTCTAAGCACAGTGCCTGGCACATAGTAGGCACTTAATAAATGTTTACTGAATGAATGATTTGATCCTCACAAGAACCTTGAAAAATAATTTTAAAAACCTAAAACACAGAACATACTATTTATACATTGCTCATAAGCTTGTATTATCTTATTTGGGCTCTCCCCTCTCAGTTCATGGCCTCCTGCATTTAAAAGATTCAGACAATTATTAGGCAGCAATTACATGGTTTATCACAGGGCTTCTTAAACTTTTTCCACTAACAACCCCTTCAGCACTAATTAAACTGTGGGTTTAGCCCTTACAGGGTCATGAGCCACAGTTTAAGAAACACTGGTTATCATACATAGAATAAAATGGCGGGGGGGAATGAAATAGGAGGCATCTACCTTCAAATGTTTCCTATATCTGTTCCTGTTTTTCCTCATGGATCTTCCAGTGTCGTAGGGGAGGGAAGGAAGGAAAGAAAGAAAAAAGAAAGGAAGGAAGGAGACAAGAATGTGTTAAGCACTTAATATGTGCCAGGCACTATACTAAATTCTTTATAAATAGAATCTCATTTGGTCCTTACAATAACCCTGGGAGGGAAATGCAATTATTATCATCCCCATTTTACAACTGAGAAGACTAAGGAGGACAGAGGTTAAGTTAATAAGTGTCCCATGCAGATCCAGTGCTCTCTCTGTTGTAACACTTGGGAGTAACAATTTCTCTAATGACTCATGGAAAGGAATAAGGCAAGGTTTATCCCGACCTGTTCAGGATCATGGTCTATAAACAAGGGAAAGTAGGGAAGATAGTGAGGAAGGTCAGTTTCCTAGCTTACTCACCTAATAGGATTCATAATTGCTAGAAGTCTTAGCAACTGTAGATTTTTACTTTTGTTTCCTGGTCTTTGTCTCTCTTCCAGAGTCAGGACCTCTCCCACTGCACTGACCTCTAGCTGTCTCTTCTCCAAAGTCCTACAATTTCAAGGCAGAAGTGGTCATGCATGGTCTCTGAGACTCCTCATGTGGTTCTGGTCACTCCCCACACTTGCCTCTGGAAGCAGTAAACACTGCCAAAGATACGGCTCCAGCTGGCTTGCATGATCTTCAAGGAAGATCTAAAAATCTGAACCTTAAAATCAATGGAAGCAAGAGAAGTCAATCACAGATGCTTAAATATATAGATCACAAGCCCATTTTTCCTCTAAAGGTATTCTGACCCATCACAAAAGAAAATCCACTGGGACTCCTTGGTGAGGGGAAAGGCACTACCTACCACCTTCTCCCTTGACAGGATCAAAGAAAACATCTAGGTAGGTCTCACTATAAATAGCCTCCCTAGGCTCTAGGAGAAAAGTAATTCATGGAGATAAGTAGATGATTGAGTTATACTTATCTGTGAATAGATTTTATCTTTTCCAACCCTCACCCCAGCCCAAGTGGAATGCAAGCTTCTCAAGGAATTTTATCATCTATATCTTTGAATCACCAGAGCCTAGCAAAGACCTTTAGCCAAGAAACCTACATAAGGAGTTGAGTAATTTCAGCATGACTCTTCTTGACCCCATTTGGGTCAAGCCATTTCCTTCTCCAACTCATTTTACAGATGAGGAACTAAAGCAAATAGGGTTAAGTGACTTGCCTAGGGTCACGCGGCTAATAAGTGTCTGAGGCTGAATTTGAACTCAGGTCCTCTTGACTCCAATCCCTGCACTCTCTCCACTGGGCCACCTGATGTTTGTTGAAGAGAATGGAATGTTGAAGGCATAATTAGTTAGGGGCTGATCCTCAAATGGGCTGGTGAAGTGGGAACAGCATTGAACCAGAAGAACAAAGACCAAAGAGACATTGGTTGATTCATTAAGTTTGGGGGATATTAGTTTCTTTAATTATAAAATTAGGAGGGGGTGAACTTTTAGGAGGCAACATTAAAACCCTATGAAAATATCTAAGAGGTAGAGACTACATTTTGGTTTGGGGAGGAATTTTTTTCATTAGGTCAGATACTAACCCAACATTAGAGTTTAGTAAAGATGATGATGATTTAGAAGCTAAGGTAAAGGTAAGAGATAAAGTTGGAGGGGAGGGGAGAAGAGAGGAGAAGTTCAGGGTAAGAAAGCATTAATAGAAGCCTAGGGGGGGCAGGGAGTGGCTGGGTGGCACAGTGAATAGAGCACTGGCCCTGGAGTCAGGAGGACCTAGAATCAGGAAGACTGGCCTCAGACACTTAACACTTACTAGCCATGTGACCTTGGGCAAGTCACTTAACCCCAATTGCCATACCTTTCCCCCCTCCAAACAACCAAAAATAAAAATCGTAGTATGGGATTCAGTTGTTTTGCTTCGCTCTTTCCTGCTCAGACCTTTCCTGGTCTGTACCTCTGAAGCATTGTGCCCAGGGACTGGAAACTTTCTGATACTAAAATCAACTGAAGTAATTGAAGCTGCTTAGCGGAAAAGAAAACTGGGCTGGGGTAGGGGATTGTGTTGGCAGATTTCAGTTCTCTACAAGGCAGGACTTCCTAATAATTAGAATCGTCCATTAATTAGAATCGTCCATTGGTAGAACAGGTTGGCTCAGGAGGCAAGATCTTCCTCTGCCCATCTCCTGGCTTCTAAGGCAGAGCTAGATGACCAGTTGTCAGGTATGTTGTAAAAAGGATTCCTGTTCAAGTATGAGCTGTACTAGATGAGCTTAAGTTTCCTTCCAGGACTGAGTTTCTATGAGATATTTCTAGCCCCACCCCAAAAAGGCATGTTATGTATGCATTCTTTTTTTTTTTTTTAAAGCAATTGGGGTTAAGTAACTTTATGTGTGGGTGCTCATTTTCTGAGGCCGGATTTGATCTCGGGTCATCCCAACTCCGAGGCCGGCGCTCTTACTCACTGCGCCACCTAGCCTCCCCTTTAGGGCAATTGGGGTTAAGTAACTTGCCCAAGGTTACACGGCTAGGTTTTTGTTTGTGTGGATTAAGTGTCTGAGGCCGGCTCCGGAACTCAGGTCCTTCTGACTACAGGGCCAGTGCTCTATTCACTGTGCCACCTAGCCGCCCCTTATGTCTGCATTCTTGCCCATATTTGGCTCCCTTAAGACCTCAGTAACTTTCCTAAGACTAATTTAATTTTTTTTTCTTTTTGGAGTGCAATTGGGGTTAAGTAACTTGCCCAAGGTCACACGGCTAGGTTTTTTTGTTTGTGTGTGTTAAGTGTCTGAGGCCGGATCCGAACTCAGGTCCTTCTGACTCCAGGGCCGGTGCTTTACTCACTTCACCACCTAGCCGCCCCCTAAGACTAATTTAAAAAGAAAAGATTGGAGGCGGAGCCAAGATGGCGGAGTAGAAACAGCTCATCCAAGCCACTCTGCCCCCATATTCCCCCCAAATGATGTAAAAGGGGACTCTGAACAACTTCTGGAGCCCCAGCACCCACAGAACGACACAGAGAAGCTAAACTCCCGCTGAGGACAGCCCAGCAGCCCTGCAGGAAGGACCAGCGCAGTGGTCTGGGACCTGGCAGCGTGCAGCGCACAGAGCGCAGGAGCCGAGCCTAGCCCAGCATGAGCCGAGGTTTTAGCCCCAGGGCGGCAGGGCCAGCAGCCAGCTGGAGGAACCCCAGAACACCAGGAGCTGTGGCGACTCCAGAATGATCAACATAGACTTGCCTAGGACAAAGTAAGAGGTTAGTGTCCTATGGACTTTGGGACCTGTATTTGGGGAATGCGTCAGCTCCCTCCCCTGGGGGCTAGAAGCCGCTGAGGAGACACGCCATTTTGTAGTTTTCAGAGGCATTTCCCGCTCCCAGCCTACAAATCGTGGGGAGATCCAGCGATCAGTCTTGGGGGGTAATCGCTCTTGCTTTAACCTCCCTGGATCTGGATTGTGATCTAGGGTGGAAGTCGTGGGTGGGTTTACAGCTTGCCAGAAACGGAAGTTGCCCCCCACACGTTCGGGACGAAAATTCCTCTAGCTGGCCTTAAAGCCATAGTGTGGCAACAAGCCCAAAAGTCAAGTAATTAAGTGGCAACATGCCAAGGCAAAGGAAACAGAAAAATGCAACCCTAGACTCCTATTTTGGGGGCATAGAGCAGGAAAAGGACTGTGAGGTCAGAAGTCCTGCTCCAAAAGCCCCAGGGGAAAACATGAGCAGCTTGCAGGCCATAGAGGACCTTAAGAAGGACTTTAAAAATCAAATAAGAGAAGTGGAGGAAAAATTGGAAAGAGAAATGAGAAGGATGCAGGAAAAGTATGAAATGAGGGTCAACAGCCTGACTGAGGAAAACAACACCTTAAAAAATAGACTAACTCAAATGGCAAAGGAGGCCCAAAAGGGCAATGAGGAGAAGAATGCCTTAAAAAGTCGAATTTGCCAGATGGAAAAAGAATCTCAAAAGTTCACCGAGGAGATTCATTCCTTCAGAGTTAGACTGGAGCAAATGGAAGCTAATGACTTTATGAGAAATCAAGATGCTGTTAAGCAGATCCAAACAAATGAAAGATTAGAAGGCAATGTGAAATATCTCATGGGAAAAACCACTGACCTGGAAAATAGATCCAGGAGAGACAATTTAAAAATTATTGGACTACCTGAAAGCCATGATCAAAGAAAGAACCTAGAAATCACCCTTCAAGAAATTCTCAAGGAAAATTGCCCTGATGTTTTAGATCTAGAGGGCAAAATAGAGGTTGAAAGAATCCACAGATCACCTCCTGAAAAAGATCCCAAAAAGAAAACTCCCAGGAATATTATAGCCAGGTTCCAGAATCCCCAGATCAAGGAGAAAATACTACAAGCAGCCAGGAAGAAACAATTTCAATATTGTGGAAACACAATCAGAATAGCCCAGGACCTGGCAGCTTCTACACTGAGGGATCGAAGGGCATGGAATATGATATTCCAGAGGGCAAAAGAGCTGGGAATGAACCCAAGGGTCACCTACCCAGCAAAACTGAGTATTTTGTTTCAGGGGAAAATATGGTCATTCAGTGGAATAGAGGACTTTCAAGCATTCTTGAGGAAAAAACCAGAGTTGAATAGAAAATTTGACATCCAGACACAAGAAGCAAGAGATGCCTGAGAAGGTAATCAGGGAAAAGAAATCAAAAGGAACTTATCAAAGTTGAACTATTTACATTCCTATATGGAAAAGCAATATCTGTGACTGATGATATCTTTCTCACTATGAAAATAATGGAAGAAGGGGGTGTGGTCATATGAATACATATGTGAATGTGTGTGTATATGGTTACAGTTATATATGGATAGAGGGCATAGGTTGAATTTGTTGGGAAGGGAGAATACTCAAGGGATGAAATTATGAGGTGAGAGAGGAAAGTGGCAAGAGGAGATGGGGAGAGACAGGGTAGGGTAAACTATCCCATGCAGAAGAAGCAAGGGGAAGTGGTTGCAAAAGAAGGGGAGAATAAGGAAGGCTAAAAAGGCAAAACCACATTCACATTGAATTTGGTTCAGGGAGAAAATGACATACAAACTAAATGGGATATCTCAACCTGCAGCAGGATAGGGGGTAGGGGGATGGGAGGAGGGATGATGGATAGGAGGGCATCCCTGGGGTGAGGGGAGGTTGGAAGTACCCACTATAAAAGAGGGACAGGATCATGTAGGGAATGGACCAGGTAGGGGGTGGGATGAGTGGGGGGGAATTATAAGCAGCCTTGTACAATATATCTACTACGATAATGTTTTGCATAGCTAGACATGTACAACATATACTGAATTACTTATCTCCCAAGAGGGAATGGGTGACAAGGGAGGAAGGAAATGGATCTGAAATTTGAGGTCGTAACATTAAATGTTTCAAATATATATAAATACTATTATTAATACTCTTTTGCTTGTAATAGGGAGATAAGATGTGCAGGCAAAGACTCACCTTCCTCTAATGGAAAAGTCGATGGGGGTATGGGAGAAGGTATGGGAGAGAGCAGATTGGAGGAAGTGATATCTTGTGGGATTACTATTCTGGGAGGTTGGGTAGGGGAATAATGGGGGGAAAATGATTGTAACTCAAAATCTGGAGGAAATGAATGATGTAAAACAGAAGTTAATAAAGCATTTTAAAAAATTAAAAATTAAAAAGAAAAGATTTTGGGGGGAATATTTGGCAAATCAGGGCAAGTAGGCATGGTAAAGGAGGTTGACTGAACTTCAAGAAATCAGAGGTCTGACTAGCATTCCTTCAGTAAAAGGGGAGTAGGGAAATTATTGAGTAGTTGTCTAAGAGCTATAGAAATAGAACAGGTTGGGAGCTGAACTCAACTGAATTTGTCTTTTTTTTTTTCTTCTTAAGGCTTTATAGGTATGTTTCATGCTGTTTTTCCTGGGTGCCCTGGCTTGTGACACACAATACTGGGAGTAGGGAGGGGGCCAAAGAAAGAAAAGGGAAGTCAGGGCCAACCACAACCTGACCCAAGATATGGGATCCAGCCATAGCCTGGGAGCTCAGAGGCAGAAAATCTAAGGAGAAGAAGATGGGAATGAGAACTGAGAGATAGGAGACATTGGTTCAGTCTTCCTCCCTCCCATTAGTAGATGTGTGACCTTGGTCCCATCAATAAGACAGGAGAAAATAATACTTTCCCTGTCTGAAGGTAAAGGGTAAAATGAGATGACATGTTTCTCTGTTTAAAATATTGCCTTCTCCAGCTCATTTTACAGATGAAGAAACTGAGGTAAACTGAGTTAAGTGACTTGCCCAGGGTCACACAACTAGAAAATGTCTGAGGCTAGATTTGAACTTGGGTCTTCTTGATTCCAAGGCCCAGCACACTTTATCCACTGTGCTACTTAGCTGCCCTATGATAATATTAGTCAACATTTTAAAGTTTGCAAAAAGCTTTACATATGTTATCTTATTTGATCCTCATAATAAATCTTGGGAGGTAAGTGCTGTCATGGTCCTCATTTTTCAGAGGAGGAAACAGTCTAAGAGAGGTTAAGTGGCTTGCCTATAGTCATACAACTATAAATATGATAAACACCTGAGGTAAAATTTGAACTCAGGTCCTCCCTGGTTCCAGGTCCAGGCTCTCTCCACTTCACCACCTAGCTTCCTGTTTTATGTTCCATCTAAAGTCCACCATCTCTCTGCTAAGAGTCAGCTTCTCACCAGCCTGACTGGCTTGAAGTCATGACTACTACTCACTGTGATTGTGACTCACTGTGTGGGTCAGAGTCCAGATGATCTTTCCAGGTCTTCCAGCTTCCATTTCAGTGGTTCCATGACTTTTAAGTCTTCTCTTTTTCCTCCCCCTCGCTGCTTTTCAGTGCCGGGATAGGTATTTGTGTGCCCCCATCAAAGCAATAACTAGCAATTTGGGTATCCAGGGCTAGCAGCATGAAATATACTAAAAGCCTCTTTTTAAAAAAATGACAAATTCAGTTAGAGGTAGAGTGGGAAGAGACCAGACATTAAGATACATGGCAATAAAGACAGTGGGACATCAGACCCTGGAGGTAGAGATCCCAGAACTTAGTGAGGCTGTGGGATGCTATGGGGAGAATAGGCCAGAGTGAGGTCAAGGAAGACCTTACTTGGGATATGACTATGGAAGGAGAGGGAAGAAATGTGTGCCATACAGTAGTAGCTCGACTAATTAATCCCTGCTAGCCAGGGGCAGGTGGGCAAGCAGACAACAATTTATTAAGCATTTACTATGTGTCAGGCGCTGTGCTAAGTTCTGAAGACACAAATATGAGCAAAAAAAAAAGAGAGATTGAGACCTCTTGGAGGTCAAGAGACCTTGATCCCTAGGAGCTGACCTTCAAATGGAGGAAAACAAAACCAAAAAGGAAGTTTAAAAACAGAACTGGGAAAGAGAAGTTACCTGCCAGGACATGGTGACAAAGCCCATAGCATCAGAAGCAAAGCCAGCCTAGGCCAATCCCCAAGAGGGAGGCCACTGGAAAGAACTCACCAATGGGAGGACAGTGTGACAAAGGGATGTTTAATGATTAGAAGGAAGAGAAGACTGCTGAGTCCTGGTGATGAAGACTAGAGATTTGGAAGAATAGCCCATGGGGCAAAGAAAGTTAACTGATGTAGGTTTGTTCTCAAAATGAAGGTCCTTAGAAAGAACTCGCCACTTAGAAGAGGGAGACACGTTACAGGCTCAGAAGGCCCCAGGTCCTAAAGGAAGCAAAACTCAGTTGTTAGTACGTAATTAAAGGAATATAAACGTTATCTGTACCATCTAAAATTCAGTGCCCCAGGGCAAAGCCTGATTTACCCTGCCCTAATTACTGCAGATAGGTGGCATAGTGGATAGAGTGCCACTGGGCCAGGAGTCAGGAAGACCAGATTTCAAATCTGTCCTCAAGTACTTACTAGCTATGTGACCAGCAAGTCATTTAGTCTCTGTTTGCCTTAAACCACTGGAGAAAGAAATGGCAAACCACTCCAGTATCTTTGCCAAGAAAACCTCAAATGGGGTCATGAAGAGTCAAACAGGACTGAACAACAAAAATGACAGCTCTGATCCTCAAGAAGGTTTTGAAAATTATGCTCTCTCCCTCCTCTAACAATCCACTGGAAGCTTTGAGTCTTCACTGTAACATGTATAACTTGATTTCTCTCTCTCTCTCTCTCTCTCTCTCTCTCTCTCTCTCTCTCTCTCTCTCTCTCTCTCTCTCTCACACACACACACACACACACACACACACACACACACACACACACACACCTGCAGATCTTCGAGAGCAGAATTTTTTTTTTTTGGCTTTTTGAAGGGAGAAGGGAGGGCAATTGGGGTTAAGTGACTTGCCTAAGATCATAGGCTAGTAAATGTTAACTGTCTAAGGCTGGATCTGAACTCAGGACCTCCTGTCTCCAGGGCCGGTGCTCTATTCATTGCTCCACCTAGCAGAACTTTTTTATAAGCTTTTCTTGGTATTATTTTTTACATCATCATAGTTTCCCCAGTATCCTTTTCCCTCCCCACTCCAGAGAGCCATGCCTTATAGCAAATAGACGTTTTTAAAGATTAAAAAAAAAAGAGGAAAAAATCAGTACAATCAATCAATACATTCAAAAGGTCTGAAAAGTTGTGCAATATGTAAAACCTTCGGACTTCCCGCCTCCACAAAGGGCTGGGCTAGAAATGTCCTCTCATATCTCTTCTTTCCTGCTTGTTTTCAATAACTCTGCGATGTCCACTTTGGATTTTTTGGTGTGTGGTTGTTCTTTCCGTTTATATCATAGTAGTTGCTGTGTTTGTGGTTTTCTTCTGTTGTTTTAGTCAGTTTCAGTTTATGTACATTTTTTTCCATGCTTGCTTATATTCATCACATTCATCATTTCTTACATCTCAGTAATATTCCATTACATTCATTGACTGTTTCCAAATCTTTGCTATCACAAAAAGTATTATATTAGTAAATAATAGTCGGTTGATAATCATTTATTAAGTGCTCATTATGTGTCTGGCTCTGTGCTAAGTAAGCACTGGGCACAATTATTGAGAAGTATCATCATTCCATTTGAAATAGTATGATAGTGTAAAGAGCCCTGAACTTGGAGAAGCTTTGGTTTAAATCTTGACTTCATACTTAATAGGCTCATGGGTAAATCACTTAAACTCTTTGGGCCTCAGTTTCCCCATTTGTAAAGTGAAGATAATACTGGTTGCTTCTATATTTACCAAGTCTTATAGGAAGAATGCCTTTGCATAACTTAAGAGACACCATGTGAATGTCAGCCATTATTTTTCTGCTTTCTGTATCTATTGCTATACCTACCCCTAATCAAAGCACTGCCTCACAATCTAGTTCACACTTAGCATCTAATATATATAAAAAAAGTTTCCAGTGTCCCATTGTTTAGGCATGAGAAAGGAGATGGTCTTAGTTATTCTCAGTGAGGTTCAGATAATTCTCTTTACCAAGGACAAAAAAGCTATTTTAGTGAATTGGGTGCCTACTTTAAAAAACATTGTCTGTATCCCACAAATTTTTGTATGCTGTCTCATTATTGTCATCTTTAATGAAATTATTGCTTGTTTCTATGATTTGTCCTTTGGCCCGTTCATCATTTATTTCTGTATCTATTGCTATACCTACCCCTAATCAAAGCACTGCCTCACAATCTAGTTCACACTTAGCATCTAATATAAAAAAAAAAAGTTTCCAATTATTTTTTTTTTATTTTGGAGGGGGAAGGTAGGACAATTGGGGTTAAGTGACTTGCCCAAAGTCACATGGCTAGTTTTTTGTATTAAGTGTCTGAGGCTGGATTTGAACACAGGTCCTCCAGACTCCAGGGCCAGTCCTCTATTCACTGCGCCACCTAGCTGCCCCTCCAATTAATTTTTAATCAATGCTTCCAAGGCCCTTTATTTAATGTAATTTTTATTGCATTATTGTCCCAAAAGGGTGCATTTAATATTTCTGCTTTTCTGTATTTGTTTGTTAGGTTTTCATAGTCTAATACAAGGTACATTTTTGTGAAGGTGTCATGTATAGCTGAAAAAAAGGTATGCTCATTTCTATTCCCATTCAGTATTCTCCAGAGGTCTATTAACTAACTAACTAAATCTTGTGGTTAGATTTTATGTGGTTCTGAGAGGGATAAATCGAGGTCCCCCGTTAGTATAGTCTGATAATCTATTTCCTTCTGTAATTCATTTAACTTTACTTTCAAAAATTTGAATACTATGCCATTTGGTGCATAAATGTTCAGTAATAATATTAATTCATCATCTATGGTATCTTTTAGCAAAATGTAATTTCCCCTATTATCTCTTTTAATTAAGTCTGTTTTTTGCTTTTATTTTATCTGAGATCATGATTGCTGCCCCTGACTTCTTTATATCAGATGAAACATAATAGATTCTGCTCCGGTCCCTATATACTTATTGTTTATATATCTTGGACACTAAACCTTTATCAGAGAAATTTGATGAAAGATTTTTTTCCCCATTCAACCATTTTCCTCCTTATCCTAGATGCAATTAATGTTGTCTGTGCAGAACTGTGCTCTTCAGTTGTGAGTAGTCAAAGTTAGCTATTTTATCTTCTGTAATTACCTCTGTCTTTTGTTTGGTTAAGAATATATGCCTTACCCATAGCTGTGAAAGGTACACAATCTGTTTTTCTTCTAATTTTTTCGATGGGCCTATTTTAGACCAAGAATAAGGAATAACAAATGTATCCACTTAATGGTAAGAGAACCAGAAGACATTATGAAGACCATCACCCACTCCAGAACATTTATAGGAGGATATGGACAATTGTCACATAGCATAAGAAGGCCTAGATGGTCATCATCTTCTCTGACAATCACAGATCCAGTGAAACATAATAGTATAATTATTCTTGTTATTTAGACACATAGAACTAGGAACTGAACTGACAACTTGGCATTTCCAGACTGAGGAGCCTTAACCCTTTCTTCCCCTAACTAATTACAGTTTACTAGATTTCTTCTGCTTGGGATATGGAATATCTCTGGTGTCTTTCCCCATAGAACATAACTCCTTGAAGACAGGGGATGTTTCTTTTTTGTTTTTGTATTCCTAGCCCAGTGTTTGGCAAATAGTAGATGTTTAGGAAATACTTGTAAATGGATTGATTATAGGAAGGGATTATCAGGCCCTTCCCTGAGAGATCCAGTTCAATCTTTTACACATATTCCCAAACCCCACCCAAGAGAAGTTCATGGAAAATAGAATCAGAGAAGAACATTCTGGCTTTGGAGATTTTTGCTCCAAGCTGGGATTCTGAGCCCCATGCTCCACATCCCAGGCTCAGGAAAGAGGGCAGCCTCAGTTCCCCAACCATCATGCCTGGGCAATACCAAGTGAAGAGTGAGAAGCTCTGAGGAGGAAGAGCTGCCAGATCACCCCCAAAATAGACTTGCTTTTCCACAGCTTTTCCACGAGGTGTTGGCATCTCTTTGGAGAGGAAAAAAATAGACAGGGCTGTTAAATAAGGATCCTCAAAAGTCCAAGCGCTCCCTACAGGTTGTTTACTTAGCTGTGCATCCAAGGGAATGAATGAAAGACCTGGGGAACAGAGGCCAAGTGTCCAGGACGACCACTCTCATCATAGCAAACAATGGATAGAGGGTTGTAGAATGTAATCAAAAAAGAGAAAGCACTTTTGATTCACACCAGTAAAATAGGGCCCTCCCTCTAAGGTTTATCCCCAAAGAGATCCTGGGAGAACAACTGGACAAACCCCATAAATAGAGAGACGGAAGCAGAAAAAAATAAAACCAAAGTTGTCGGCATAGGAAAACAAGGAAGAACTTGAAGGACAACAGGAGAGAACCATGGACACAAAGGGAGAATTGCTACTCCCAGGAGTCCCAAGGTAAAATCAATCAGTAAACCAAAGGAACATTGAAGATATGTAGAATCTAAAGCTAGAAGAGATTGTAGAGGTCATCTAATCTAAAATCCCTTAAGGAAGGAAACGGTATAGATGAAAGAGCATTACATCTGGAATAATGGGGCTTCATTTAGGATGCTGCCTCTGCTGTGTTAGTTTGGACAAACTATTTAATTTAAATGGACCTAGAATTTCTCATCTACTAAACCTTTATTTCCTCATGCATAAAATGAAGGGCTTAGATTAGTGAGTTCTAAGGCCAATTCCAGACCTATATCTGTGATTCTAGGTATCCTAGAAAAGATTTGGCTTAGGTCAACTACTGCAAGTAGTAGCAGATCCAGGATTGAAGAACAGGTCCAAAGATATGACACAAACTTTTTGTTATTGTTGAGTCATTTCAGTCATGTATGTCTCTTCGTGACTCCATTTGTGGTTTTCTTGGCAGAGATAATGGAGTGGTTTGTCATTTCCTTCTGCAGTTTATTTTTACAGATGAGTAAACTGAGGCAAGTAGGGTTCAGTGACCTGCCCAGGGTCACACAGCTAGTAAGTGTCTAAGGCTAGATTTGAACTCATGAAGATGAATCTTTCTGACTCCAGGGCCAGCCCTTTCTCCACTGTGCCATCTAGCTATCTGACATTAACACATAAAGGCCTTTCAGGGGCTCAAGGCTATAGCTATTCATAGTTGGTTTTGCCCTCCACAATCTGAGTTTGAGGTGAAGAGTAAAAGGTCAATTGACATGGGGAGCAACAAAGGGGCAAACAACAGCAGAAGAACAACAGGACAAAAGGAGGGAAAGAATCTGGCAATGAGGACTGACTGGCTTTCACAAAGCAAGCTAGATAAGTTCTTAAGCTGTCCATCTGCTCACTAGGGCTAAGTCTCCAGAGGTGGCAGGTCACTGTTGTTCATCTAACAATGAAAATAAATTCAAGTTATTCCACAGGCCACTGTGCTAAATATCTAATAGTCCTTTGGGGAAATAGACCCTAACTCTCCTAACATTTCAGTAAAAAGAATTTACCAAGCCCCCTATAAACTTCATTCCCTAATCTGCTCCCTGAGAAATTGTTTTTAGGGAATGTTAGCAATCAGATTTCTAGAAACTTTCTTTTTTTTTGCTTATTTTTTTGGAGGCAGGAAGGTAGGGCAATTGGGGTTAGGTGACTTGCCCAAGGTCACATGGCTAGTTTTGTGTTAAGTGTCTGAGGCTGGATTTGAACTCAGGTTCTCCTGACTCCAGTGCTAGTGCTCTATTCACTGTGTCACCTAGCCACCCCTAGGAACTTTCTAAGAGATCCTAGGACTAAAAAAGATTTCAAAAAGCTATTATTGAGTAGCTATGTGCAGCTAGGCGGCACATTGGAAAGAACCCTGGACCTGGAGTTGGGAAGATGAAGTCTTCCTGAGTATTTTTGCCAAGAAAATCCCAGATGGAGTCACAGAGTTGGACATACCAAAAAATAACTCAACAACAACAGAAAAATTCAATATGTCCTCTTATAGTTGCCTATGGTATCTTCTAATAGATAAATCACATAATTTTATGGACATGAATAACTTTTTCTGATACAATCTCCTTATTTCATAGATGAGGAAAGTGAGGCTCTAAGAAGTAATTAGCTCAGGGTCATATTTATAGTTAATGGAAGAGCCAGGACTAAAACCTAGGCCTCCTAACTCACTATTTAGGGCTCATTCTGCCAGAGCCCGATGTCAAACTCAGATAGAAAGGCAGCCACCAATCCATACAGAAGGATCCCTACTGGCTGCACATTGACTTAGTTTTAAAACGTAATGTTATCTATGTTTTAATGTATTTTTACTTATTTTGCTACGTATTTCCCAATTACATTTTAATTTGGCTCTGGCTGCAGTAGGGAGTGTTGCTGGCAGTGTTTGACATATCTGCACTAGAGCATTCTGCCTCCCTGAGAACCCATCCTGCTTTTAAATGACTCTACAAGAGAGAATTCTCTAAGCCCCCTCAGTAAAGAGCCCATTCCAATCTCTGATGAGTCAGTGAGGAAGGATTTGACTGAAAACACTGAGGGCAACAACAGGTGGCACATTATGGCCAACATTGTTCAGTCCCTGTTTAATTGTGTCTGACTCTTTGTGACCCCATTTGGGGTTTTCTTGGCAAAAATATCAAAGTGGTTTGCCATTTCCTTCTCCAGCTCATTTTACAGATGAGGAAACTGAGGCAAACAGGGTGAAGTGACTGGTCCCGGGTTATACAGCTAGTAAGTGTCTAAGATCAGATTTGAACTCAAGATCAGTCTTCTTGACTCCAGGCCCAACACTCTATCTACTGTGCCACTGAGTTGCCTGCAGCCAGCCCTAGGCAAGGACTAAAGGAGTATTCATAGTTTAGGGAATGGCTGAACAAATTGGGGAATGGTGTTGAATAAAATGGAGTGTCATTGTCCTGCAGAAAATAAAAAAGGACAAACATGAGGGATTCAGAGAAGCATGGAAACAAATTACCTGATACTGAATGGAGTTGACCAGAACCAAGGGAAGAAAATACACAATGGCTATACTAATAATAACATCAAGTAAATATCATACTAAAGGCAAACTCAGATAAATTGATGTGACTAACCTTAGCCACTGAGAACAGATAATGAAACGTATTTTTCTCTTCTTGGTAGAAAGTTAGGGGCTTTGGGGACCAGAATGTCCCATATGTTGCCAGAAGCGGTTCCTGCTGGTTAGTTGTACTTAACTGTTGTTCTTGATTAAAAGAGAGAGTTCAGTGACAGGAGACAGTAGTAGGAAATGCTTGCCATATAAAAAACAAAAGGTATCAGGAAAGTTTTTAAAAAGGGAATAAGCTGAGTCAAAAGGGCTGCATATCACTTTCAGATGAACAGAAGTACTATTAATCAGCAAGTATCTAGATACTTCTTTTTTTTTTCTTTTTGGAGGGCAATTGGGATTAAGTAACTTGCCCAAGGTCACATGGCTAGGTTTTTATTTGTGCGTTAAGTGTCTGAGGCCAGATCCTTCTGACTCCGGGGCCGACGCTCTACTCACTGCGCCACCTAGCCGCCCCCTATCTAGATACTTCTATGGGTCACAACCTATGTTAAGTACTAGAGATACAAAAGAGGTGTGAAATACTTCCAGTCCTCAAGGCACTTACGTTCAGAAACAATTATAGGTGTGTTATAGGTATACACAAACAAAGGCAAGGGAGTAATGCTGCTGGAGAGCCCTTAACAAATGGGGAAATCAAGGAAGATCTCACATAGAAGGTGGCTTTGGTGCTTTGAAGGAAACTAGAAATGCTAGGAAGCAAATTGAGGATAGAGTGCATTCCAGGCATGGAGGCCTATGCAAAGATAAAGAGAGAAGGGATGGAATATTGAACAGCAAGATGGATAGATTGGCTGGATGGACCACATAGCTATAAAAGGGTGCGATATATAATAAGTCAAGCCTGGAAAGGTAAATTGAAACCAGGTTGCATTTAAGTGCCGCGTGAGTTTGTTTTTGTGCCTAAGGATAATAGGGAGCACCTAGAGTTTATGGTTAGATCTGTGCTTTAGTATTATCACTTGGGCATGTGGGTGATGGATGGATTAAACTGAAGAGAGAATTGAGGCAGGGGAACCAATTAGAAGGCTACTGTGATTGTCCAGGAGTGACGTGATAAGGCCCTCAATGTGGTGGCCATGTGAATGGTGAGGAGGGGGTGGATGAGAGAGATGTGCAGGCAGAAT
This sequence comes from Gymnobelideus leadbeateri, assembly GCA_011680675.1. Lineage (NCBI taxonomy): Eukaryota > Metazoa > Chordata > Mammalia > Diprotodontia > Petauridae > Gymnobelideus > Gymnobelideus leadbeateri. The sequence goes on along the minus strand of WOXC01009752.1, from coordinate 99,357 downwards.
CAACAAGATTTGATATCTGATTGGATCTGGGACCATGGAGGAAAGTAGGGAGTCAAAGATGATACTGAAGTCGCAAATTTGAATGACTGCAAGAATGGTAGTACCCCCAAAAGTAAATAGGGAAGTTCAGAGGAGAGATGGATTTGGGGGGGTAAAGATGAGTTCTCTCTGGGACAGTCTTCATTCCTTGGGGAGAGTATGCTCTTTGTGAAAATGGCAGTTAGGGTGGATGGAACCGACCAGTGATATTGCTGAGGGCTCTACAGCCATGAGAAATGAAGCCATGATGCAGAGGGAAGCCAAAAAATCAATCACTGCTGTCAACTATGGATGGAGGCAAATACATAGGAACCTCCTCCCCCACTTCCCCACTCACATGTATAGGATAAGAAGGGTCCTAGACAAAAAGGCTTATGGAAAGCTAGGCAAGGACCCCAAAGAAATAAGCAAAGTGCAAAGTGTCCAAAAAGACAGTGGAAAATGGACAATGGATATGAAAGTATTGGGGGGAAAATTAAGCACCAGATGCAGGTTATTGATATCAAAACAGATTACTAATCTATTTTTGGTCTTAACATGAGTGTGATCATCACTGTTAACACATCATTATAATACATTGTCACAAGACTGTGCTATCATTCAATTCAACAAATATTCAGTGCCTACTACAGGAAAGATACTGTGCTAGAATATATAATACTATTACTAAGTGTCAATAATATTCCCTCAACAGCAGGTCAACCCTTGAGTTGTTGACCAGATCTGCCAGTAACTGGCCAGGTGACTGAGCAAGTCCCTTCCCCTCTCTAGACTTCAGTCTATCTATAAAATTAAAAGACTAGACTAGATCATTATCGTTTCTCCCACCTATAATATCCTTTGACTCTAGACAGTTAGGTAGAATAATGGATTGAACACTAACTCTCCTGGAATCAGGAAGACCCAAGATCAAATTTGTCCTCTGATATTTACTGGCTGTTTGACCCTGGGCAAGTCACTTAACTTCTTTCAGCCTCAGTTTCCTTCTCTGTAAAAATAGAAACAATAGCACCTATTTCACAGGGCTGTTGTGAGGATCAGATGAGATAGCTAATATCTGTAAAGTGCTTTGTAAACCTTTACGAGCTCTATAAAGACTAGCTATTGTTGTTAGTATCCTTACCGTGATCATTGATATTCAGGAACAAGTCATGATGAGCTCATGATTCAAAGCCCATGATTCAGAGCCGCTGAGATGTTCTGGCTTTGAAATATCAGTCTTCTTTCCTAGTTTGCAGTCAAGGGGCATGGAATATTTCCATGCATCAGTGTAATGGTGACATTTTCCCAGGAGGTTTGGTGGGGGCAGGAGCGTGCAGAAAGAGGGCTATCATGAGGGCTATAGGGGAAAAATTCCTAACTGTCCAGGATGGAATGTTAGTCTTAGGGACGTGGGCAGGGAAAGATTGTGTGATAGGGCCAAGTCCCATCAGGCCCTGTAGAGAGGCTGACTACACACAGGCAGCTGGAATGTCTCTATGGATAGACCCAGCCATGACCCCACTCCCAACAAAGCTAGCAACCAGACTAGGCACTGTGCCCGTCCCAGCTTCTGCCAAATGGTCTCATTACCCAAACTTCAGGCCCAGCTAGTACTCTAGCTTCCTCTAGTCCAAATGGGCCCTAAGAGCACCTTCAGCCTCAGCTTCTTTATTTTCTGAGTCCTATCCCCTGATTCTGTTCCTGCTTTGAAAGAAACAGAAAACTGTGTTCATAATTCATGGTGTTCTTAAAGAGTTTCTTGGAGCTGAATGAAAAGCTTGGGAACTCATGAGTCCATGATGGATATGAATAACCAAAGAAAACCAGTTTTGGTGGGGAGAGGGTGAGAAGAGAGTCAGTTTTCTCTATTTCCACTCATGGGGGTGGGAGAGACTACATGGGGGTTCTTTCTTTCCTGGGACTAGGGTTGGTAATAAGGCAATTGGGGAACTGAAAGCAAGGGGTAGGTATTCAAACAATAGCATTAGCAGATAGAGGCAAGGTGTTATGAGGGAAATAGCCAGGTTGGGGAGGGAAACAAGGGAAAAGCCAGAGCTCTTGGCACACAGCTGTGGGTTTGCCCATGACCAAACTGTTGCTATGCTAGACCCTTGACAACGATCTCTCGCTTTAAAAAGGATTAAACTGGCTAGTGGGGTGAGTGACTACAGCTCAATCCAGGATCCTTCTGCCATTTCCTCATTGTGTGCTGGGCTCATACAGAGATGAAAGGCACTGGTGATAAAAGGCTTCAGAGGGGCACTTAAGCCCGGGACTGACAGATGCCACCTCCATCCTGTCCTTATTTCTCTCTCCCTTTCTCTGCCTTTCTCTATCTCCCTCTCCCTGCCTTTCTCTATCTCCCTCTCCCTCTCTCTTTGTCTCTCTGTTTCTGTCTCTGTCTCCACCTCTCTATGTCTCTCTTTCTATTTCTGTATCTCTCTGTCTCTGTCTGTGTCTCCTGTCTTTCTGTCTCTCTCTCTCTCTCTCCTGTCTTTCTGTCTCTCTGTATCTCTCTGACTCTCTCTCTCTCTCTCTCTCTCCTGTCTTTCTGTGTCTCTGTATCTCTCTGTCTCTCTCTCCTGTCTTTCTGTCTCTCTCTATCTCTCTGACTCTTTCTCTCTCTCTCTCTCTCTCTCTCTCTCTCTCTCTCTCTCTCTCTCTCCTGTCTTTCTGTGTCTCTGTATCTCTCTGTCTCTGTCTCTCTCTCTGTCTCTCCCTCTCCTTCAAGACCCACATTCAAATCACATGGCTCCACTTGCTACTTTCTGCACTGTTGCTGCCCGATGGTTACAGACCCTGTGTCCCTTTCCTAGTTCCCTAACATACCCACTTCCTGCCCTTCCTCTGTCTCCTCCACCTTCCTCTCTCCTTGTGCCCCCTCCCTAAACTGATCCCTTCTTCCATGCATATTAATGAAATGATCTGACTGTCTAGGGGAGGTCTCCCTCAGAGCAGTGAGAGCTAACAGGTTTATGTGTGTCAGGGACAGAGGAAACAAATTTAGGGTTTCCCTCCTTTTATTAGGGGAGTTTACCTGTTGGCTTTCCTAGGAGGCTGGCCTAGCCCAGCACATTCCCCTGTCTGGAGGTACCTGGGGCAGGGGAGTGGCAGGGGAATAGTAGGTAACAGTGGTTTTTAAGGACCAGAATCTACAGCGCAGCTTATGATGAGTCCAACAAGCTGGGACCCTGGTTACTGTAACTAAGGGTGTGACTAGGAGGCCCTGCCCCCTAGGGAGAACATGGTCAGCTTCCTCCCCTCCCTGGCTTTGCTGTACTCGGTGATGCCACCAACCACCACCCTTGGTTTTGGGGAGCTGTGCTGGGAACAAGCAAGAGAGGATTTCTGACTACCTGATTACGTCCCCAGTTCCTGAAGTGGGGACCCCAAGAAGAGCTGTGTTCAGACTGCCCTGGCCTCTTACCTTGACTCTGCCCCAGCTTCTCTCTTTCTTTCTGTCTCCGTGACTCAGATTGAAATTTCACTCCCAGGCTGGGCTGTTTCTGACGCACATCCTGGGAGGCTGCCCCCACTCCAGGGAACAGCACTTTCTCTCCAGCTTTGCCACCAGGGAGCTATTCTAGTTACCTGACCTGGAGAGGCCTCTGGAAGACTGGGCTGCTTGATAAGGTGAAAGCCTGCCCTCCCTGTACCCCTGGGAACCTGGGAAGCCCCACGGGGGGACCTCCAAAAGCAGGCTGCTGGGAAATATTCAGAGCAGAAGTGAGCAGCTGAGAGAGAGGGTAGTTGCTTTTAATTTCTAGACTTCCTACTGGTGTACTCTGTGCTTTGGGGAAAACGTAAGGCCACAGTTCACCCCTCTGAAAAGTGGGTACCACAGAGATTCCAGGGAGCTAAAACACGAATTGTAGAGAGGCAATTTGGTAAAATAGAATATGCTAGACTAGCAGTTAAGGGAACTAGTATAGAGATCCACTTCTGCCACTAATTTGGGTAAGTTACTTAATCTCTATGAACCTCAGTTTTCCTGTCTATAAAATGAGATAATATTACTTGTCCTGCCTCCTTCACAGGCTTGTCAAAAGAATCAAGTGAGCTAATGGCCTCAATAATTTAGGTCTGGCAATACCTTTAGGCCAGAAGCAGATTAATAGCAGAGAGAAGATATGGTCCCAGGATACCCAGGTTTGAAAGTCCCCAGAGCTCATCTTCCAGTATAAGTTGATTTATAAGTAATCCCTTTGGAGGTGGAAACCTTTGGAACTGTGTCGTCCCAGGGCCCCATGTGTGACATCACTCAAAATCAGACAGTGTAGTCAACTGCCTGTTATAGGTTAGGGCTACTATGGACTAAGATAGACAAGAGGTATGGAAGACAGTGCATAGGAGTGAATCAACCCATCACTCAAGGACCATTTTATTGGAGCGGGATGTATTATTCCAGAGAAGCAGTAGGTACCATTCTGGAATCTCCTTTCAGACATTCACTGTGAGATTATGGACAAATCTCTCTTGGCCTCAGTTTCCTAATCTGTTAAATGGGGATAATAAGAGCACCTACCTCACAGAGTTGTTATAAGGATCAATTGTGATAACCTATGTGAACTGCTTTTTTTCAAGTCTTAAAGTCCCATATAAATGCTAGCCATTATTATTTATTAGGCAACTTCTAAGTGCCAGGCACTATGTAAAGAAATCCAAGAATGACAAGTATCCTCTTCTTCCAGGTCTCAGCCCATTCTCACCCAGTATCTTTGAGTTACATATATCTTTAGGGAAAGAGGAAGAGAATCCCCACATAATCCCCTATACCTATTTGATGTTATGAGTTCATGTTGTAATGACCTGTTTATCGGAGGGCACAGCACCCCAATCACCAATATCATCCTCAGGTCAAGATCTCCAGGTCACATGCAATAATTTTGTATTAATGGGGCCCCAGAAATAATCATAGAGGAAAAGGGTACCTATGTCTGGGCCTCATGAATCCCCAAAGGAGGCAATGTCAGCCAGTCAGTCAACAAATAGTTATAAACACCTACTATGTCCTAAGATCCAAATACAAATAAGAAAAAGAAAGATAATACTTGCCTTTAAGGAGTTTACAATCTAATGGGGGGAGACAGCATACAAAAGGAAGCTGAAAAGGGGAAGGTGGGTAGGAGATGGGGGCCATAATGGAGATGTCCAAAAGAGTTCAGTCAGGTGGGAAATGAAGAGACGGTCTGGCCTGGGGCAGCCTCTCCTTAAAGAGATGCCCCTCCTTAAATGGAGGTTTTGGAATTCATGGCTCTGCCCTCCAATCAGAGGGGCAGAAGGTACTGATGAGGTAGGAGTACCGAGGGTGATTAGATCTTATAGGATGATGAAATTTCTCAGGGATGAGGTTTCTGGGGCATAATGACCCCAGAAAAAGTCCAAAGAAATCCAAGAATAGAGCCAGGTGAGAAATGAAATATATATAGATAACAGTGTTTTTGCATTATGTATTTATCTATATACAATATTTATCTATAATTAATGATTTGTTTTTTTAAAGGTCAAAGGATCAGGTAGCTAAGTTCATAAGTAGCTGATCGTCAGACTGGCCAAAGAATGATTAAGCTGTAGGTCACAGAACTCCCAGAGACCATCTGCTCTGTTGTCAGGGTTTCCTCCTCACAAGATAAAAATCAAAGAAAAAATTATATGAGTATATATGCACATTTGTTTTTCTTTTTTGGTTTTGTTACTATTCAGCAGAGTTGGGAAGCAGTTGGAGAGAAATAATAAATGCTTATAAAAATAAATGGGTTGGGGCGGCTAGGTGGCGCAGTGAGTAGAGCGCTGGCCCTGGAGTCAGAAGGACCTGAGTTCAGATCTGGCCTCAGATACTTGACACACACAAACAAAAACCTAGCCGTGTGACCTTGGGCAAGTTACTTAACCCTAATAGCTCTCCAAAAAACAAATAATAATAATAATAATAAATGGGTGACTATATTAGAATCTTTCAACTCCCTTATCTCATTTGATTCTATGGTAATATCATGAGGTTGGTAATACAGGTAATTCCCTTCAGGATACTGAGGCTTCAGTAGGGCCAGGTGGTCATGCAAAAAGTCATACTTGACAGAATGGCAGGAGCCAGAATCAGGGTGCAGCTCTCCAGGTCCAAGTTCATTGTTCTTTCCAGTGTACAAGATTGTTTCCAGGCCTTCTCAACCATATCCTGGGTTGAGGCTGGCTTTGGCATGGGACTGAAACCGGGAGATATTTTACTGCCAGAACTTTATCCACTTAATTTGAGCCTTCTATCTTGGTTAAAATGCAAAGGAGGGGGTCACAGTTCTGCTCTGATACCTTACTTCAGTGTGAATGGAGGGTAAGGATCTGAAAGCAAGTTTACTGCCATGCTAGAGAATTGAACTTTAGAGGTTGCTGGGTCCTACCCCCTAAATAGAGAAGCTAGGAGAGTTCAGTTATTGAGAAGGGGGTGAGAAATAGGAAAGGGCTCAGAACCCCCAGGCTACAGCTTCCCAAAACATTATTTTCTTTTACAAACCTTACAATTTTGGGGGGGGGGATCTAGGTCTACCCTAAAACATGCTTAAAGAAATTTTAACCAGTTGCCCCCAAGTCTCCTAGCCTCTTAGTAGGGGATGGCCTAGGGAGCCTAGTGAGTGGGTGGGCAAGAGCAGGAAACTATCTGGGGCAACATAAAAATGCAAACATACAGCCCTAGACCCTGGTTCTTTACATAAACTTCTGGGGTACCAGCTCTTTTACTACAGCCCAATCTGAGACCTTGCTTTCAAGCCCTTAATTACCTGCTGCTTTCATTCTTATGGGCAGCTAGATGGCACAGTGGGTGGAGTGCTAGATCTCATCTTCCTAAGTTCAAATCTGGCCTCTGACACTTACTGTGTGACCCTGGGCAAGTCAACCCTGTTTGCCTCAGTTTCCTCATCTGTAAAGTGAGCTGGACAAGGAAATGGCAAATCACTTCAGTATCTTTGCCAAGAAAACCCCAAATGGGGTCACAAAGAGTGGGACATGACTAAAAAATGACTGAACAGGTGTGGTACCCCTGCATCTGCACTTTTCTAGGCCTCAGAATGGCATTTTCTCTTTAGAACCCATGCAAGCTGACTCTGAGATTTGCCTACCCTAGGTCTCTGGACCTTCTTCCATTACAAATTCATTCCTAGCTAGTCAGGGCATGGAAATCATCTGTGGAGTCATTCAGTTAGCGAGATTATTTCTCAAAGTGAATATACTCAAGGGACGTGAGGAGATGGAAACAGCAAGACCAGACAGTTCCCATCTTAGAATCTTAGCACTGGAACGAACCTCAGAAATCATGTAAGAACCTCATCAACCAGGCCCTGATGGCTTCTCTTCTGGTCTCTGCTTGTAGACCTCCAGTGACAAAGCAACCAGTTCCACTTTTAAAATCTTTCATGCTTAGTGAAACCTCACTAATTTTGGAGCCCCCCTTATCCCACCAACTCCCACTGATAAATTGGGTCTCTAGAGGGCTGGCTAATGACATTTGCTCTTAAGGGTTCTAGGGGTACATACTTCTGAGGGACAGTGGGGTATCTTTCCAATACTCCTAGCTTAAGCCTCCATTCCACTATATTTCCCTCAATTTCAATCTCTTCAATATCATCTAACTAGGACCAGTTAATATTTCCTCATTATCATTAATTATGAGGCTGGAAAATTATGGCAAAATTTGGTTGCCTGGAGAAATTCATCAGTATTATACACCAGTTCCAGATGGTGTGCTTGCCTGGGTTCTGGATAATGGACAGTACTCTCCCGGTCACCAATAGAGTGAAGCAGGGCTGTGTGCTTGCTCCCATGCTTTTTAGCATGATGTTTTCAGTGAGGTTGTGGATACCTTCATTGAAGACAGAAATAGCATCAAGGTCAGCTACCACACTGATTTGAAAAGCTTACAAGTTGAGACTAAAGTGGAAGGAGCATTGATGCATGATTTTTTGTTCACACATGATTGTGCACTCAATGCAGCCTCTGAGGGTCAATTCTTTTCCACTACTTTTACTAATTTTGGCCTACCAATTAACACTAAGAAAACAGAGGTTTTCTACCAGCCTGCACTGAGCCATCCATATATGGAACCATCAGTTATAGCAAATGGAGAAATGTTGAATGCTGTGGAGAAGTTCGCTTACCTTGGCCCTATATTTTCTAGAGATGTATATGTAGATGATGAGGTTGATGCCCACATTGTCAGAGCTAGCTCAGTGTTTGGGAGATTCCAAAGAAAAGTGTGGGAAAGAAGTATTAGGCTGCCTACCAAACTGAAGGTCTACAGAACCAGTGTACTGACCTCATTGTGTTGTATGCCTGTGAAACCTGGACAGTATACCAGCGCTATGCCAGGAAACTGAATTGCTTTCATTTGAATTGTCTTAGGAAGATTCTGAAGCTCACCTGGCAAGATAAGGCACCAGACACTGAGGTCCGTTCTTGAGCTGAACCGCCAAGCATTCAAACTCTACTGCAGAGAGGGCAACTTCAATGGGCTGGCCATGTTGTTTGAATGCCACACATTTGCCTAAAAGATTATTTTATGGAGAACTCACACAAGGTGAGTGCTTACATGGAGGTCAGAAGAAGCAATACAAGGACACTCTCAAGGTCTCTCTGAAGAATCAGTTGTGAGACATAGGAGACACTGGCCCAGAACAGTACAGCATGGTGTACCCCCATCAAAGAAGATGCTGTGCTCTATGAGCAAAACGTATTGCAGCAGCTCAAAAGAAACTTTTAGAGACATCTTCACTCCAAATGTTCAGCTGGGTTGTTTATGCCTTCCCAGCTTAAATTGGTCGGATCGACCAGTCAGATACACCGCATCTTGACCCCAGCATAGTAATATCATTTTGGTTTTCTTTGAAACAAAGGACAACAACAAACCAATCAACCCCCTTTGCTTAGTGCCTCTTTATAATTTAATTAACATTAATTAGCTTTTACAAAGGTGTGTTTACTGAGGAAATACAGCATAAACACATCCCTCCAGTGGGAACACACCTGTCCCTTATGCTACCTTGTCCCTAGGATATGTGGGCTCCAACTTAAATCAATGTCATTATGCAATTGCCTCACAAAGTACTCTTCCCAATGGGGTTTAGGCAATGGAAAAGTCACTCCCTTCCTTGAAGATTAATGTCTTACTGACATCTCCATTTTCTGTGGGGCTGTATCCTGTGGTTACCTCCTGGGGCTATACTGGCAAACTGGCTTCAGCTGCTGTCAAATTCTGGTTTGGAGTACCAGTCATGCCTGGACCTCTGGTCCTCTGCTCTTTCAAATCTCACAATATCATTCTGTCTCCAGTGAGTGCTCCTTCATCTAAGACCAGGAAAAGAGCAGACACAATCATGCCCCACCCTTGAGGCCTGCTAGTGGCCAAGTTAGGGCCTCCCTCTCCCCATGAAGGTTGTCTCACTCAGACAAAATCAGAACGGGAAGAGAGGTCAAACTGGCCCTGGGAGAGTGTTTTGTTTGCAGTCCCTTCCAGCTCAGCAGCTAATCAGTATACTCATCTTCTAAAGTAGTTAAGTCAGGTGGTGCCATAGGTCTCCAGAGAGCTGGAAGAGTCCAGAAGACTCAGCTGTGTGCTGGAGCTGGCTTTAATGGGATCCTGAGAGCTGATCGTTAAATTCTCAACGTAAGCACTTACACCTTGGAAATAAGTGAATGGCTACAAATCATAGCTGAATTTATTATGATTTTGTTGAGTTTCTAGACTTAAGAAAATGATGAAGAAAATGTATTTAATGGCGCGGCTAGGTGGCACAGTGAATACAGCACTGGAGTCAGGAGGACCTGAGTTCAAATACTGTCTCAGACATTTAACACAAAACTAGCTGTGTGACCTTGGGCACTTAACCCCAATTGCCCTACCTTCCTCTCTCCAAAAAGAAAAAAAAAAGAAAAATGTATTTAATAATGCATATTAAACTTAAAGTGTTTCATAAGTATGCTCCCCACCCCATCCCCCAAAGCTGGATGTTAAACATTTACTATCATACCCCTGCTACAACCTGAGTTTGAATCTTGCTTCAGGCATTTTCTAGCTGGCTGTGTGATAATGGACAAGTCATTCAACATATCTCAGCCTCACCTTCTGCATCTGTAAAATGAGAATAACAAGGGCACCTACTTCAAAGGGGGCAGCTAGATGGCACAGTGGGTGGAGTGCTAGACCTGGAGTCAGGAAGACTCATCTTCCCGAGTTCAAACTGGCCTCAGACACTTACTAACTGTGTGACCATGGGCACTTAACTTAAACTTAACCCTGTTTACCTCAGTTTCCTCATCTGTAAAATGAGCTGGAGAAGGAAATAGCAAACCACTCAAGTGTCCTTGCCAAGGGAACTCCAAATGGGGTCATAAAGAGTTGGAGAGGACTGAACAACAACAAAGGGTGGTTATCAGGTTCAAATGAGATAACCTATCCAATGCATCTTGTAAATTTTCAAGCACTATATCAATATAATTATTATTGTTATTATTTTTTTTAATTTTTTTTTTTAAGCAATTGGGGTTAAGTAACTTGCTCAAGGTTACATGGCTAGTCATTATTTGTGTGTGGGTGCTCATTTTCTGAGGCCGGATCTGATCTCGGGTCATCCCAACTCCGAGGCCGGCGCTCTTACTCACTGCGCCACCTAGCCGCCCCTTTAGGGCAATTGGGGTTAAGTAACTTGCCCAAGGTTACACGGCTAGGTTTTTGTTTGTGTGGATTAAGTGTGGGAGGCCGGCTCCGAACTCAGGTCCTTCTGACTCCAGGGCCGGCACTCTATTCACTGTGCCACCTGGCCGCCCCATATTATTGTTATTATTATTTAACAAGAAGTAGTCATATAATATCTACACATGCTCTGAAGGGGAGAGCCTGGCCCCTCTCCATTCCACATTATCACAGACTTCCAGAACAGGCTCATCAAACTCCCACTTAAGTGTAACCCAGGAAAAACACTACAGATGCTCAGAGGATGGGACTAGGGAGTTTTCCTTATATTAAACTTAAATCAGGCTCTCTTTAGCTTCAACCCATGGCTCCTTAGGTCTGCTCTCTTGAGAAAAGAAGGGTGAATCTAATTCTTCTTTAAAACAAAAATAGAAAAAAATGCTCCTCTTTCTCTAAGAGCTGGTTAAATTTACTAAGTCAATCACTGCTTGAAAGGAAATACTCAACTATCTCTCTCTTTTATTTTATTTTATTTTTTGCTTTTCGGAGGGCAATTGGGGTTAAGTGACTTGCCCAAAGTCACACCACTAGTAAGCGTATCAAGTGTCTGAGACTGGATTTGAACTCAGGTCCTCCTGACTCCAGGGCCGGTGCTCTATTCACTGTGCCACCTAGCCACCCCACAACTATTTCTTTTTGCAGATGATATGATGGTATACTTGGAAAATACTAGCGATTCAACTGAAAAATTAGTTGAAATAATTAATAATTTTAGCAAAGTAATAGGATGTAAAATAAACCTATATAAGTCATCAGTATTTGTATATATTACCAACAGAGCCATACAAGAAGAGATCATAAGAGATAATTCATTTAACATAACCATAGACTATATGAAATACCAAGGAATATACCTGCTGAGAGAAACACAGGAAGCATATTAATTCATTAGTAATTAATATAATTCTATATTATATAATACTTATATAATTATAAAACTTTTTATACAAATAAAATCAGATTTAAATAATTGGAGAAATACTAATTGTTCATGGGTGGACCAAGCCAATATAATAAAAATGACAGTTCTACCTAACCTAATCTACTTATTCAGTGCCAACCCAATTAGACTACCAAAATTATTTTATTGAGCTAGAAAAAATAAAAATTCATTTGGAAAGACGAAAGGATAAGAATATCATAGGAATTAATGAAAAAAGATGTAAAGGAAGGAGGTCTAGTAGTACCAGATCTAAAACTGTATTATAAGGTGGTGATGATCAAAACTATCTGGTACTGGCCAAAAAATAGAATGATGGATTAGTGGAATAGAGTAGCTGCCCAAAACACAGTAACAAATTATAGTAGCCTCGTGTTTGATAAACTTAAAGATCTAAGCTTTGGGGATAAGAACTCACTATTTGATAAAAATTGCTAGGAAAACTGGAAAGTAGTCTGGCAGAAACTGAGTATACATCAATATCTTACACTGTTTACCAAGATAAGTTCAAAATGGATAAATGATCTAGATATAAAGAGAGATATCATAAGCAAATTAGAAGAACATGGAACCTATTACCGATCACATTTGTGGATAGGAGAAGAATTTGTGATTAAACAAGAAATAGAAAGGCTTGTAGGATATAAAATGGATAATTTTCATTATGTTAAATCAAAAAGGGTTTATTTAAATAAAACAAAGATTAGAGCCAAGATTAGAAGGAATGGAGAACATAGAAGGGAGGGGAATACTAACAGTTTCTCAGATAAAGGCTTCATATTCTCAAATATATAGAAAATTGAGTCAAATTTATAATAATCCAAGTCTAATTGATAGATGGTCAAAGGATATGAACAAGTAGTTTTTGGAAGAAGAAAACAGTTATGTATAGTCACAGGAAAAAATGGTCTAAATCATTACTGACTAGAGAAATACAAATTAAAACAGCTTTGAAGTATCATTTCACACTTATCAGATTGGGTAAGGTGATAGAAGGGGAAAATAACATGTTGTAGGGGCTGTGTAAATATTGGGACACTAATACACTATTGGTGGAGTTGTGAACTGATCCAGTCATTTTAGAGAACAATCTGGAATTATGCCCAAAGAGTTATAAAATTGTGTATACCCTTTGTCCCACAATCACCACTATTTTGGGTCTGTTTGCCAAGGTGATTGGGGAAAAAGGAAAAGAACCTATCTATTCTAAAATATTTATAGCAGCTCTCTTTGTGGTGGCAAAGATCTGGAAATTGAGGGGCTGCCCATCAATTGGAGAATGGCTAAGTTGTGGTATACGATTGCCTCCCTTCTATACCCAATGTGACTGTGACAGAATACTACTGTGCTGTAAGAAATGATGAACAGGCTGAGTTTAGAAAAACATGGAAAGACTTTCATGAAATAATGCAGAGTGAAATGAGCAAAAATAAGAGAACGCTGTATAAGGTAACCACAGTATTGTTCAAAGAGTAACTGTGAATGACTAAGCTATTCTGAGTAATATAAACATTGAAATTAACTATAATGGATTTATGAAGAAAATCTATGATATCTGCCTCCAGAGAAAGCATTGATATATGGCAGTATGTATCATATGGTTCTCTCTGTCTCTCTGTGTTTCTCTGTCTCTCTCTCTCTCTGTCTCTGTCTCTCTCTCTCTCTGTCTCTCTGTCTCTCTGTCTCTGTCTCTGTCTTTCTCTGTCTCTCTGTCTCTCTCTCTCTGTCTCTCTCTCTGTCTCTCTGTCTCTCTCTCTCTCTCTCTCTCTCTCTCTCTCTCTCTCTCTCTCTCTCTATATATATATATATATATATATACACACATATATCTATATCTGTCTGTGTGTCTATCTATCTATATCTCCAATGCGGGGTTGGGAGGGAAGGAGACAACTCCAAGCTCAAAATGTAACAAAAAATTTGAATTTTTTTCAAAAGACCTTAAAAAAAAAAAAAAACCCAGGGAGGAAAGAACTGGACAAAGGAGGGATAGGAGGACTAATGATCCTATGGGCTTATCTCATACATAAGGTGAAAAGGGTTGTATCAACAGGCTGCAAATCTGTCCCCTGCCTCACTTGCTATGTGTTCTCAGGAAAAGGGTTAAGTGTAGTTTCCCCAAATGTCTCAGAGGCCACCCCCTCTAGTGGTAAAATGGGGAATAGAAATAGGCATTTTGTGGGCAGGAAATGAGAAGTCCGAGGACCATCGGGGGTGATTTGGGGGGTTTCAGTCTGAGTGTTTGAATTTCCTGAGCTGGAGGAGAAGCAGGGATGTACAGAAGTTCAGACCTGAGGCTGCACTGTCCTCAGTAACTTGGCCCCACCTCCTTCTCTCTCAGAGCCGTTTTCTCGTGTATATGTGCATTTGTTTTTGTTTTCCCTATTACATCAGGGATCATAGGATCATAGATTTACAGATGGAAAGGGCCTTAGAAGTCAATGAGTCCAACCCCTTCCCTTTACATATGGGCAAGTGACTTACTAGCCCAGGATCACACAGATAATAAATGCCTGAAGCAAGATTTGAACTCAGGTCTCTGATTTGCAGCCTAGTGTTCTATCTACTACATCATTTCTCTTCTCACACACAACCTTCTCTGGCATTTAAAGCCCCTCAAACCCCAACCTATCCTACTGGCTTCATTACGGACTTCTTTTATGCATATGATGGTTCAGCCAAATTGGCCTTACCATGCCTCCCATGCCTCATTCCCATCTCCATGCCTTTGCCCTGGTGGTTCTCCATGCCCAGAATGGACTTCCTCTTCTTCACCATTACTTAGAATCCCCAGTTTTCTGCAAAGCTCAGTCCAAGAACCACTTTCTAGTCAAAGCCTTTTCTATCCCCTAAATTGCTTAATGCTCCACTAACAATTATCTGTGTCTACGGGTAACATGGGGTACAGAGAGGGAGACAGGGGCAGCTAGGTGGCGCAGTGAAGAGAGCAACTGACCATACACTTGACATGCTTACTAGTTGTGTGACCTTGGGCAAGTCACTTAAGCCCAATTGCCTTGCCTTCTCCCCTCCAAAAAACCCCCCCAAAAACAAACAGCCAGAGAGGGGGGCAGCTGAGGGCCTTTTCTAATCCCTATCCACTACACACCACACACACACATCTCTTGGCTCCCTGGGCTTAATTGTAAATACTTGCAAGCAATAACTTTCACTTTTGTGCCTAATATCTAGCACATAGGAAGCTCTTAATAAATGCTTGTTAATTGATTTCACTCCCTACTAAATTTTCCAATGGTGAACCCCAATTTGAGCCCCTGTGCCTCTTGCTTTTCCTGGGTCCCCAAGTTGGCTTGGTTCCCTGGTTTTAAGGGAACCGTTAGGGCAGCTAGGTGGCACAGTGGACAAAGCATTGGGCCTGGAGTCAGGAGGACCTGAGCTCAAATCTTGCCTCAGACATTTACTAACTGTGTGACTCTGGGCAAGTCACTTAACTGCTATTTGCCTCCGTTTCCCCACTACAAAAAGAGGATAATAACAGAGCCTATCTTGCAGGGTTATTGTGAGGATCATATGAGATAATATGTGTAAAAAGGGCTTAGGTAGGTGCTATATAGCTGCTTTTTGCCTCCCCTCCCAAGCTCTAATTATTCTTCCTTCCCCTTACCCCACTTGTGTTCCTCCCATTGCTCCTGCCTACAGCTTCCTTGGTCTCAGTGCCACCTTTCTTCTTTCCCTTCCTCCCCTTGTCTCCAAACACCCCAGAACACAGGAATGTGTTTTCTCAGGGTTTATTTATAAATACACAGAGACTTGTGAATGCTGTCTCCAAAGGTCCAGAGGGACCACAATCTGCCTCAGTAGAAGAGGTGCCCCCGAGAATAAAATAAAGTCATTAGAGTTTTGATCTAGGATTCAATCAATCAACAGTAAGTACCTACTGTGTGTCAAATAATGTATCAAACAACAGGGAGACAAAGGGGAAAAAAGGAAACAGACTCTGCCTTCGAGGAGCTTATACTCTTACCAGGGAAGACAACTTGTATACCGATGAGTTAGTTAAAAATCAATTCAAGGGAATTTTGATTTACTTATAAGAGAAAAGAAAACAGGTAGATTAAGCCACAAAGGCCTCCCAAGTAGCACCATCAGGAAGGTCATTAGACATGCATAAAGAAAAGGAGCACAGTGTAGACTGAGGGGAAGGTAAGCTTTCTAACTTACTCTACAACTAAAAGTGCCTAGGAGCCTCCCAGGGTAGAAAGCCCTTCAGTCAGGAAACCAGGACCTTGGAGAGCTAGCTAGGAAAAAGAGGGATTAGAGATCCACCTTACCCTACTGGAAAATCAGAGGGGGGATGGGGGAAGATATGGGAGAGAGCAGATTGGAGGAGAGGATCTCTAATTTGGGGTGGTGGGTAGGGGAAAAACGGGGAGAAAATTTGTAACTCAGAATCTTTTTTTTTTTTTTTTGCTTTTTTTTTGGAGGGCAATTGGGGTTAAGTAACTTGCCCAAGGTCACACAGCTAGGTTTTTGTTGTGTGTGCGTTAAGTGTCTGAGGCCGGATCCGAACTCGGGTCCTTCTGACTCCAGGGCTGACGCTCTACTCACTGCGCCACCTAGCCGCCCCTGTAACTCAGAATCTTGTGGAAATGAATGATGTAAACTAGAAATTAATAAAGCATTTGATAAAGCAAAAAAAAAAAAAAAAGAGGGATACTCAGATTCTGTTGTTTGCCAAGAAAAGTTCCCTTTTCAGTTCTGACCACCCTTGGTGATTGTTTGCAATTCTTTGGGGGACCTGAGGGCATCAAACAGGCAACAAGAATAATAATGCATTAAATTGTTTGCCATGTAAGTTATGAATGTCCATATGGGTTATCTAAATGTAGCTTGTGAGAAGAATTGGTAGATATCTGCAATCTTACCTACTTATCTCCAAGAGAAACGGTGATACCTGCCTTGAGAATAATAGGAGAATTTAGCCACAAAGCTGGGTGCTCTTCTCTCCACTCTCTGAGGGCATGTACTAGAATAGAATTATATCTAAGTCTAGATGAATATTGCTGGTCTAGAGGTTAAATAGGCTTTTTATTGTTGGGTTTGTTTATTTGTTTTTTTGAGGTGATCAGGGTTAAGTGACTTGCCTAAGGTCATAGAGCAATTAAGTGTCTGATGCTGGATTTGAACTCAGATCCTTCTGACTCCAGGGCCAGTGTTCTATCCACTGCTCCATCTAGCTGCCTTTAGAGGTTAAATAGGTTTTGAACAAAAGCTGCTTGCCTGGTTGCTATCCTTTAAGGGGAAGAAGGTACCCCCAAGCTTACACCTGTCTGTGTAGACCCTTTCCACCAAATGCAGGTTACACAAAAGACCATCACAAATAATAAGTAGTGAGCAAACTCATTTGTTCAAATAAAACAGGAACAGCAACTAGAGAAGATATCCAGACTGTAACAGAGAAATACCTAAGCTCTTCTGGGCAGTGCTAAATAAACAATCCCCTCTTTCTTTTATGTATAGATAGATAGATAGATAGATAGATAGATAGATAGATAGATAGATAGATATAGATATAGATATAGATATATGTTGCTTTTTTGGAGGGGGGAAGGCAGAGCAATTGGGGTTAAGTGACTTGCCCAGGGTCACATGGCTAGTTTTTGTATTAAGTGTCTGAGACCACATTTGAACTCAGGTCCTCCTGATTCCAGGGCCGGTGCTCTATTCACTGTGCCACCTAGTTGCCCCCCCCCCCCATCCCTTCTTTCATTGCATCTAAATTGTGTGAATAATTTCCAGGCTTTGTTCTCCATGTAGGAGGCCATGCCAGAATTTTGTGGAGTTTCCTCTTCTTTCTCGAAGGTGCATGCTACAACAGAAACTTTCCCTTCTCCTTTTAAAGCAGGGAATTCTTAATCTTTTTTGTGTGTTATGGATCCCTTTGGCAGTCCAGTTGAAATCTCTGGACCTCTTCTCAGAATGTTGTTTTTCAATGTTTAATATAAAATACATAGGAAAAATAAAATACAAAGGAAACCAAATATATTTAAATAATGATATAACTGTTTTCCTCCATTCAAGTTAACAGTCCCGCTAAAAATCTTTCCAAGAATGATTTGTGGATGCCAGATTAAGAACCCTTGCTTTTAAAGGGAATAGTTGTCCTCATCCACAAGACATTTCCCAGGAAACTTCCTTTCCTGACTAAAAGGATAGATTCCAGGATCACATCACTTAGGCAGTTCAGAATTCACCTTCCTCTAAATGGGAAGTTGGGAACACTTTCTATAGACTACATTTTCCATCCATGGATAAACACACAGATAACCTTTGTCCTGTGCTTCTGCAGACAATCTTTCCATGCTCTGGCTGCTACCATCTCTCGAGTTGGGGAAATTGCTATCAGGCCTCTGACTCATGCTCAGAAAATGACATAGAAAGTCAGAAGGTACCTAGGAACATGAGGTCTAGAAGCTCTTGCCTCAAGCCAACTGGACAGGTGCATGAAGCTTACCATGGACTTCTGCTACTAATCACCATTAATGGTTCTTGGGGAGATGACTGTACATGGTGAAAGGTTCCTTCCCCTTTGAATGTAGGTCAGGTCTGATGTGTACTTATCTGTCTTCTCTAGGTCCAGGAGACAAAGAAGAGAGAAACACCTAACTAGTCATAGTTCTTTTGTAATACTATGGAGGGGATGGATCTTCTAATGTGATTCAACTCCCTGAATCTCAGTCAAACATCTTTGAGTTCCTTGTGTTCTTTTGACAAGGTACAAATAGTCAGGCCCATATTCTGGAGTGGGGCTGGGAAGATGCCCCTCAGATGCTGTCAAACAATGGTTCACTTGGTGTAATCTCAGCTGTTCAATTGGAGAACCCACCAAATTAGTCAAATTCTTCCTTGATCAACTTGACTCCCTATCCCCAAAGAATTTTTATAAATAAGTAAATATATACCTTTTATGGAATTTTGGAGTGATCTATATGTTGGGTTGTTTTTTAAGTTCATGTGAATCATTTGTCCTTTATTTGTTTGTTTCTTGGGGGGAGAGGAGGAAGTTAATCTAGGGCACCCCAAGCAAGAGACCTAGAGTTAGAAAAATGGACCAGTGAGTTCTGTCTAGAGGATAGAGTAGGTGAATCCAGATTTTGCCACATTCTCTTCCAAGAAGAAGAAGAAACTTCTGTTTGATGAGTTTTCATAATGTCCAGGTTAGGTCTAAAGAAACTTGAATATAATTTATAGTGTATGAAGTTTAGAACCATTTATTCTGATACTATGGTAATTACATTTACTTCTATAGACTTTATCCTATTGTATTATTTGTCTGTTTTTCTTTTTAAATAAGCCCTGGGAAGCTCACTTTTCTATCGTTTTTTCTAAGTGTGTAGAGCCAGATAATAAAAGGTAAGGAAGAAATTGGGTACTAGGACCAGCACCCAGATAATGGGGCAGAAGAGTGATTAAATAATTAGAGTTCTGGTACACAGATATCTAAACTCCCTCAGGAGCCAGAAAGCTAAGGAGGCTCAAGGACTATGAGGTACATTGTTAGTAGTTGGGGAACAGGAATTTTAGAAAGTTTTTTTTATGAAGCTCAAGATGGAAAAGGCTGAATAGAAGGCCACCTCCCACCCCACCCCAGAATATGGGCCTATCTGCTTGTGCTTTAGGATAGAAGGCAATGAGCCTGAACTGGCTCTGAGAGGAGGAGCTAGTGCCCTAGGAAGCTGATGTTAGATCAGTGAGTTTATAAGCCCAGACCTAGATTTGGACATTATTCATATTGACCTCTCTAGCAGTTCTGGTATATTTGGGCAGGCTCAAGTGAATGCCTCAGACTCTCTAGTAATGGGCTCTGCCCTTTTGTATAGAGGGAGGTAGGGTAGAGAAGATTAGTCTGTCAGTGGGGTCCATAGTGCTTCTAATGGTAAAGAGGCAGGATCGCCAGGATTGCCAGCTGAACTAGGCAATTGTAGTAAGGGCATACTGAAAATGAATAGTATGCAATGTGAAGGAGGAAAAATAATTTCATCTGGACCATTGACAAACAGAAAAGTAACCTAAAAAGAATGCTGAGACAGAGAAACCTTCCTTGGATCAAGGTGCTTCCTTTTTCTTCTCATGTGCTCCCCACCCCAATGGGGTTTCTCATGAGATCAACTGAGAGAGACACCCTTCCCCCCTAACCAAGAACTCCCCCATATAGGTCTATAAACAAGGCAGGGAGGAAGATAACCTTGTTATCTTAGAGCTGGGAAGCAGAAGGGGGAAGAGAACGGAGCTCTAATGGCCTTTCTGAATGTTTAAGACCCAGCATGAAGCTATTTCCCATTACTCTTCCCACAATATCCATCTCCTGTTCTAACCAGGCCAATGTCCTCCACATTGGCCTCTGAATAAACCAGACTTTTACTCAAGGTTATTGTATTACAATAGGGTAGGTAGATGGTGCCATAGTGCATAGAGTTCTGGGCCTGGAGTCAGGCTGACTCCTCTTCCCAAGTTCAAATCTGGTCTCAGACACCTACTAACTGTGTGACCCTGGGCAAGTCACTTACCTTTGTTTGCCTCAGTTTCCTCATCTGTCAGATGAGCTGGAGAAAGAAGTAGCAAACTGCTCTAGTATCTTTGCCAAGAAAACCCCAGAAGGGGTCACAAAAAAATCAGACATGACTGAAATGATTAAAAAACAAAAACTGTACTTGCCTGGACTTCTCTCCCTACTATAGGATAGTAATATTATAATAAGATTTAGAGATGGAAGGGATAGAGACCGTTTCTATTTTCAGGTGAGGAAACAGGCACAGAAACGTTAAGTAATTTGCACAAGGCCATACAGCTAATAAACATCAAAGCTTGGGTTTTACCTCAGTTTCTCCAATTCAGGTTGGGCAAGCCAATAGACCTAAGTTCACACCTCCCCAATCTTCAAAGCCCAATTCAAATCTCACCTTCTTACACTCAAGCTCTCTTGGGTTTCTCTCCTGTCTTTATTCTACAGCATTTCTTGTTTTTAGTCTCCTTTGACTTTTATCAAGCTCTTCTTTGAATTGTCTGTGTATCTCTGCTGTCTCCCCGTAAGTGTAATGGGGGTCTGGGTGGGAGTCTGGGACACGCCCAGATCCCTTCACCTGGAGGATGTTAGGGAGATTGTGTTCTGGAGAATTTGGAGGACATGTGAGGGGAATGCCTTGGAGAGACTAGAGCAGGCGTAAACATTATGTAACTTGTTACAGCTAGCAAACTATATATGTGTTTGAAGAGGAGGCTCTGACAGTCTGTGGAGGCACATGCCTGATTTGCTTCTGTAAAATCTCAGTGTCTCCTTCACTCATGACATCAGGTGAAAGGGACTTTGTGTTTGTCCTTTGTTTTCAAAGAGGACCTTTGAAATGATGGCATGACTTGCAGTTGACTTTGATTTGAGTGAGGGAGGGCTATGCAAGGTCACCAGCCACACTTTCTCCTCCAGAGACATCTGGGTCCAGTGGCTAGATATTCATCAGGATGACTGGAGATGACCCAGGATGCAATGGGAGACCCTGGCCCTTTTAGGCTAAGGCCTTTTCAGGTGATCTGGGGAGTTCTGAAAAGTCTAGAGAGCAAACCATAGGAAGCTGAGAGTCTGATCCCAGGCTGGATTTTTCATTCAGCACAGCACTGATACCCCAGGGAGCAAGGAGTAATCTTTAGGAATAACTTTATAGACTCCAGTCCAGTGGAAGGACACATTTGGGCATGAATTTTGTGGGACCATTGCTATGTAGGAACTAAGTTGTGAGCCTAATCCTCCCTAAGAGACCAAGAAGGTATATAGGGAAGATTATGTCCCTTAGATATTGGGAAAAAATTTCTACTTTGGTTTGTTGATATCATAGAAGTAAATACTACCTAATAAATGATTGGGTGAAACTGGGGAGTTAGTGACTGGCCCCCTACCACACCAAACCCCCAGGACATGATTGAACCCTGAAGAGGAGACATAGCAATCCTGGCCCTGAGAGAGTGATGTCAGAATGAACCATGTTCCAGAAGCAAAGGGATATTTTTGAACCTACGACTGATGTATATCTGTTTGAATTATTCTGACTGTGGAGTAATGGTCACTGGTTTTATTATCTATCGGGAAATAACCTTTGGTCTTATATGTATCTGATAGTTATGTATATATTTTGGATACCAAGCCCTTACTCAAGAAATTTGATACAAACATTTTTTTCCTATTCAACTGTTTCCCTCATAACCCTATATACATTAATTTTGTTTGTGCAGAAGTTTTTCTTTTTCTTTTAAAATTTCCCCCCCAATTACATGTAAAGATAGTTTTCAACATTCACTTTTATAAGATGTAGTTTCAAATTTTTTCTCTCCCTCCCCTTACTCCCCAAGACAACATGCAATCTGATATAGCCTATACATGTACAATCATATTAAACATATTTCCACATTAGTCATGTTGTGAAAGAAGAATTAGAACAAAAGGGTAAAACCACAAGAAAGAAAAAACAAAAACAAAAACAACAAAAAAGAAAATAGTATCCTTCGATCTTCACTCAGACTCCAAAGTTCTTTCTCTAGATGTAGGTAGCATTTTCCATCAAGAGTCTTTTGAAATTGTTTTGGATCATTGCATTGCTGAGAAGAGCTAAGTCTATCAAAGCTGGTCATCATACAAACTTGTTGTTACTATGTACAGTGTTATCCTGGATCTGCTCACTTTACTCAGCATCAGTTCATGTAAGTCTTTCCAGCTTTTTCTGAAATCCACCTGTGCAGAAGTTTTTCAGTTTCATGTAATCAAAATTATCTGTTTTACCTTTTGTAATTTCCTCTGTCTCTTGTTTGGTTAATTATTTGGTTAATTAACATCTCCTATCCATAACTGTGAAAAGTATATGATCTAAATGTCTTCTAATTTAGGGAGTGGGGAGAAGGATGTCATCTTCAATATTCAGGTCCATTTTGAACTTATTGTAGAAAATTCTATAAAGCATTAGCCTAAATCTAATTTCTGCTAAGCTACCTTCCAATTTTCCCAACAGTTCTCATTCAAATAGGAAGTTCTTATATTTAGGGAGTTTATTGAACCCTGTGTTATTGAGTTCCATTATTTATGATTTCCCTATTCAAGGGGATCAGAACAGAAATGTTCAAGGGGGATCTGTTCAAGTGATCTACTTCTCCATTTTAAACTAATACCAAATAGTTGGGTTTTTTTTTCTTTTTGGAGGGCAATTGGGGTTAAGTAACCTGCTCACGGTCACACGGCTAGGTTTTTTTTTGTGTGTGTGTTAAGTGTCTGAGGCCGGATCCGAACCCAGGTCCCTCTGACACCAAGGCCGACACTCTACTCACTGCACCACCTAGCCGCCCCCAATACCAAATAGTTTTGAGGACTACTACTTTATAATATAATTTGAGGTCTGGAAGTGCTCATCCCTCTTTATTCTTACCTTTTTTTTTTCATTATTTCTCTTGGTATTCTGGAGTTTTTGGTCTTCCAAATGAATTTTTTTTTAAATATCCAATTCTGTAAAATAGGTAATGGTCACTGATGAACTGGCCTTGTATTGGAGTGCTGTTAGTTTTAGAATCAGAAAACTTTTGCCTTTTCTAGCTATAAGACCCTCTCAAAATATTTGACTTCTCTGTTAACTTCTGTTTAATATTTAAATATTAAAATAAATTGAAATTAAATTAAAATATTATGAATAAATATTTAAATAAATTTAAATATTTTAAATGAAAATATTTAACTTCTCTGTTAACTTTTCAGTCTTAGTTGCCCCATCTATACAATGAGGACAAAAACACTTGTATCTGCCTCATAGGGCTGTTGTGAGGAAAGTACTTTGTAAACTTTAAAATGATGTGTGTGTGTGTGTGTGAGAGAGTGAGAGAGAGAGAGAGAGAGAGAGAGAGAGAGAGAGAGAGAGAGAGAAAGAGAAAGAGAGAGAGAGAGAGAGAGAGAGAGAGAGAGAGAGAGAGAGAGAGAAAGAGAGAGTTATTTACATGTACATGTACCATTGGTGTTGGGAGAAATTAGAACTATACTTAGCTAAGGGATTATGCCATGCTATTATTGGCTCACCACAAGTCTACCATTACAGTAGGAAGCTTTCTGATTGGTTGAGCATAAGCCTGGAATCGAAAGAATGGACTAATGATTTCAGTCCAGACAGCCCAAGCAGGCTAATCACAGATCCATTCTGGGTATATTCTAAAAAGATATTGAGCAAGGCTCCAAAGGAATCACTTACCCAGGGAAAACTAAAATGACCAGATTTGACCTTGAGGGAACTTTACTATGGAGTAGCTTAGGAAGTTTGGGGGTGTGTAAGATGGGACTGTCTAGATTTCTTTTACCCTCCAATACTTCCAAACTTTTGTGACTTACAGATCACTTTAAGGTGGATATTCTCCTTTGGTATAGATTGTAACCTGCCTGTGCCTTTACATTTTGTATGATTCTTGTCCATATTCTTCCATAAATCCTTAATAGAAGACCTATCCAATGCGCTGGAGGACATCCTCTTAATATTTTAGGGGGATCTGGAGCAATGCACTTAACCTATCAATCAACCATGAACATTTATTAAGTGCCTATTACTTGCCAGGAAATGTACTGGAATGAAACAATCCCTATTCACAAGAAACTTATATTTTAACAGAGAAGACAAGTACATATGAAATTAGTTACAGAATAAATATTCTTCTGGATATCAGTTACTCTAGATGCTATTGGTTCCCCTTTGCTGGAGGCAGGATGAATGGTCTTTCTAAGCACCAAATCATACCTCTTATAATAGTTCTACCACCACCCCTTATAGAAGAGTTCTTTTCCCTAAGTAAGCATACTTCAATAGGCTCTTCTCCTTTGTTTCTAACTCTTTGTGATCCTATTTGGGGTTTTCTTGGCAAAGATACTAGAGTGGTTTGCCATTTCTTTCTCTGGTTCATTTTACAGATGAGAAAACTGAAGTGTGTTGTATAAAAAGTTCAATAGATATAGTTTCTGGGTAATTAACCACTTTATTAATCATATGAGCATATCATTAATAAAAGGGGTCAGTGACACTCTTGAAAGCCAAAGACCCATCATAGAACCCACTCAACACTTATATGCCCTTGGAAGAGTAGGTATTCCTGAGGGTGGCAATCAACTCAGATTGGTTAGCAAGTAATGAGAGAGAATGAATATTATAATGAGAAGTGGATCTATTCTCATAAGGGGCTGGGAGATGTGACTTTGATCATGTCATTTACTTCCAAATCACCCCCAGCCTTGGATGATCTAGACAAAGGATCTACTCTCCAGCCAGAGTGGAACACAGTGGACCAGAATTGGGTGAGGCAACAATTCCACCTAGATAAGATAGTCTACCTGGGGTAAATGTTTGGGAAAGGTCAGGTGTCTTTCCAATAATTTGTTATTTGATAATCATTTCTCTCAGAGGCAAACAGAGTTAAGTGACTTGCTCAGGATCACACAACTAGTAAGTGTCTGAGACTGAATTTGAACTCAGATCTTCCTAATTCCAGGATCTGTACTTTATCCACTGCATCATTTAGCTGTATTTCAATTCCTCCTTTTGCATTCTCACCCATTCTACTATAAGTTCATTTCTTGTTGAGAGACTACAGGAGTTATTTTCCCTTCGTTGTTAAGCTTTGACTTGATTAGGGTATATCACATCTCCTCTATCTTCTTCCCTCTCCCTCTTATATGTGCCCTCTCATTCTGCGATTCAGTCCCCCAAAACCTTGATTCATATGTAGGCAAAGTGTTGTGGGCTTAGGTGTTTCAGGCCTGTTTTGCTACTTTCACTAACATTTGACTACTTTCATTCTTACCTCCATGTATACTTTTAGAAATGTCTCTTAATGATCTCTCAGTTGTTACTTTATTATTATTGTTAATCCTTTATTTTTTTTTGCCTCCCAAGGTAATTTATTTCCTTATCTGTGCTTCCTTGCTTGCTATATTTGTTTATCTTTTTTTGTACTTCTGTTGTCTCAGGTGTTTGAAAAACAAATTATTTCTTCAGTTCTGGCTTTTTTTCTGGGAATATTTTGAACACTTTTTAAAAAAATCGCTCGTCTTTTTTTCATGAATGGCTAGGCTCAGATGTGTCCCACTGGGTTGTATCTTGAGCTCCTTTGATCTTCAGAACACATTATTCTATTCCCTCTAGCAATTTGGGGTGGGGACGGAATAGTTTTATATTATTCAAATTTCCTTTCATTTATATTTGAAGGTCTTTCTCTTAGTCACTTGAAGAATTTGCTTGTCATAGGAATTATTCAATTTAACCAGTGTGTTTTGAAGTCTGTACTAGGGTTTTTGTTTGTTTTTTTCTAGAGGTCTGTGCAGTCTTTTGATCGGTACTTTTTTTTACATTCAGTTCTGGGCAGTTTTCTCGTATTATTTCTTGCATACTTACTTTTACTTTCAAAGAAGTGTTCAGTTTTTTTTTTATTTGTTATATATTTTGACATCTCTATAATTCTTTTTTTAATTCTTTTTTTGGAGGGGAGAAGGCAAGGCAATTGGGGTTAAGTGACTTGCCCAAGGTCACACAGCTAGTAAGTGTGTCAAGTGTGTCAATCTGAGGCCGGATTTGAACTCAGGTCCTTCTGACTCCTGGGCTGGTGCTCTATTCACTGTGACACCTAGCTGCCCCAATATCTATAATTCTTAAAAGTTGTCTCTAAACATCCTGTCTTTAAAGCTAGTATGTTTTGCTTATATAGAGATCATGTTTTCTTTGGAAGTTATTACTTTTTACTTTTTTTTGTTATTAATTTGTTTATTTACTTTTATTTTACAACATTCAGTTCCATAGTCCCTTGAGTTTTAAATTTTCTCCCCCTCCCTCTCAGCGCCCCACCCCCCACCAAGGCAGCATTCAATCAAATGTAGGATCTATAAATACCTTCACATTAAACATGTCAGGTTGTAAAGAAGGATTATAACCAATGGAATGATCAACGAGAAAGAGGAAACAAAACAAAACAAGGAAAAGAAAGAGAGCAAGTAGTTTGCTTCAATCTGCATTCAGATTGCAGCTCTTTCTCTGGATGTGGGTATCTCTTTCCATCATGAGTCTTTTAGAGTTGTCTTATAACCTTGTATTGCTGAGAGGAGCCCAGTCTATCAAAGTTAGTCATCACACATATGTTGTATCTGTGATTATGTACATGTTTCTCCTGGTTTTGCTTTTCTCATTCAGCATCAGTTTATATAAGTCTCTCCAGGTTATTATGAAGTCTGTGTGCTCCTCATTTCTTATAGCACAATAGTACTTTTTGCTTTTCTTCAAGATTGTCCTTTATTTCTATCTATATGCATTCCCTATTAATTCATTTCTTTGATGAGGTTTGCCATTTTGAGTTCAAATGTTTATATTCTGCTAATTATTTCTGCTCTTCAGGTCACAAATTCTGCTTTCACAATTCTTAATTCTCTCAAACTATTCAGGAACATTCTACTATGCTGTCTTAATCTCCTCCTATGATGTGGAATTTATATTTATAGTGACCTCAGTCTTCCTCCCCAAGTGACTTTTGGTGGGTTAGAACTAGCCACAGCTGGATATCAGTCCCCTTACCTAAAGGTCTAATGTAGTACCACACACATACTGGCACCCTATCCCATCCCTCTGTTCCTCAGTTCTCTAGTTGATCTCTGTTGCAGCATAGAGCCCTGTCATGTTGCATTCTTATTCAGAGCAAGCTTCTGCCATTTGGTTTTCCATGATGGTGTTGTGGAAAGAGAGAAGGAGAGGAGAGTTGAGTTCTGTTGAGCAGCTGTGATAGCACATGGGACTGCTGAATAAATGAGTTAGGGTTTAGGATTTCTTTTTCTCTGCTGTTGCTTTCTTAGGTTACCTCCTTAGGGTCCTTCATGTTTTTAGACCTTGGAGACAACTGAAAGTACTTTATCCCTTGTACATAGTACTAACTTTGGAGAGACTTGAGAGGATTAAAGAAGTATGTAGTCCTCTATCTTATTGGTCACTGGACAGGGAAAGGAAGGGAACAGATGCTTTTTCATTCGTTCATCAAAGTATTATTGTGGTTTACAGGCATATAGCAAACAAAAGGATTTCTTTTTTGGACCCAACCTGTGATTTCATCAGGATAGAGAGCTCCAGGTAAGGAACTTCCAGCAGCAACAACAACACCACTTAGCGCTTTTATAAAATACTTATAAAATGTTTTATTAGACTTATCCCATTTTATCTTCATAGCAATACTGTCAAGTAGGTGCTGTTATTATCCTCATTTTGCACATAAGGAAAATGAAGCTGAGAGAAATCAAATGACTTTTCCAGGATCATACAGTTGGTTAAATGTCTGAGGCCAAATTTGAACTCAGGTCCTCCTAACTCCAGACTCAGTGCTCTATGCCAACTCACTACCTAGAGTTAAAAGATGTTATAATAATCTACTCAAGCCATTTCATCTTAATCTGGAAACTGAGCTCAAGCCTCAGGAATCTGTTCTGTTTTGCATGATTGCATACGTATAACCTATATCAAATTGTTTACTGTCTTAGGGAGGGGGGAAGGGAGGGAAAGAATTTGGAACTCAAAATTTTTTTTAAAAATGTTAAAAATATTTTTTGGGAAAAAATAAAATGCTATTTTGAAAATGAACAAACAAATAAACAAAAATCCTTGCTGTTCTTTATCAGAACCAGGATGCTACCAAAAGCCCAATTCCTGCTGATCCAATACTTTCATTATTTAGAAAATTCCCCTGTTCAATTAACAGGGGATTATGTCCCTAGTAAGTCTTAAAATGATTAAGACTCTAGTAAGGTCTTGGACTAGATGGCCTTTGAGGCAGCTCTAAATCTATAATCCTATGAATTCTAATCCTAAACTAGTTGGTACCCAGCACCCACCTCCTGAAATGGGAAGCTCATGAACATGGGGCTTTTAGGGAGCCCAGACTTTGTCACCTGCTTGAGCAGGCACAGCTGTGAATGAGGAATTGCCTTTTGTCAGGGCCCAGTTGAAGTATTCCCAGGAAGGAGGCAAAAAATATCTCCAGGCCAAGTGAGGCCTGATCTAGCTCTGCCTGGGATACTGATGCCTAAGTCTCTCTGATGGTCACTTGCTCTGGCAGGGGGTGATGGGTCCCATCAACCTCTGTATTCCCTTGTATCATGAGCTGTGGGCACCAGCTAGTCTGGCTTCCTTGCTGGTGGCACGCAAAAAAATTTGCAAAGAGCAAGCAGGCCGCCCCCAACTTGTTTCTGCCTTGTGACTATGCTTAATATAGGTCAAATGAAAACAGCATCCAGAAATAGACCTTCCCTGAGAAGCAGCTGCAATTGTGAAAGCCTGCACCAAAAGAGAAGAGGTGTGAGGAACAGGGGAATGCAGGTCTCTCCAGGTATTATGTAACTGACATGAAAAGTAGGACCAAAGGAAATCTGGCCCCCCATACCCCACCCCATCTCCACCTCAGCTCGTCTTTCTCTCCAACTCCCTTCTTTCTCTCCTCTTTTTCCTTCCCCTTTTCCTCCCTTCTCCCCAGCTTTCCTCCCCATTCTCATGCTCAAAAGCCTGTTTTTCTCTTTCCTCCTTCACCCTCTTCTCTACTCCACTCTGACATGGCAGCTTCCTTTCTCCCTCTCTTCCCCGGTTTTCTTCTTTCTCCACTTTGGTTAGCCTCAGCTCTCTCTGGTCCCACTGTTCTTTCTTTCCCAGCTTTCTTCCTCTTTCCTCTCCAGTTCTCTCTCCAGAAGAGCCCTCTCTCCACCCAGTCTTTTATCTTTCCTTACCCACTCTCCTCCTCCCTGTCCTATCTGATCTCTTTGCCTTTAATCTCTCTTCTATCCATCCCAGTTCTCCTCTGTTCCCCCTTTCTTCTGCTTTCTCTTTATCTTAACTCTTGTTTTTCTCCTCTGGTTCTCCATCTCTTTATTTGTACTACAGTTTTCTCTTTCCCTCTAGTCTTCCTTCTCAACTACTCTCCTTCCCTTCCATCCCTTCTCCTTTTTTCCTCCTCCAATCTTTCTTTCTTCCCTAGCCATCCCTCCTCTCTCCCCTCAGGCTCTCCTGTCTTTACTGTACCTCTCCTTCTTTCTTTGCTCATCCCACATCTTTCTTTCTTCTCCCCAGGTCTTCTCTCTTTCTTTTTGGCTCCCCTCTTCCTGCATCCCTCTCCTCATCCCCTCCACTTATTCTCCTTTCCTGCCCTCCTCTCTCTGGCTCTTTTAAATATTTCTCCCTAGCCCTCCTCGCATTTCTCCGCTTAGCTCATCTCTCTCAAGTTCTCCTTTCCATCCCAACTGTTCTGGGCTCTCTCCCTTCACCACCAGCTCTCCCCTCTCTCTGTTTCACCTCTCTTTTCTCTCCCATACTTTGGATCCCTTTCTTCTTCAGCTGTCCCCTCCCTTCTTCTCTCTCTTCTTTTTGCCATAGCTCTCTTTTCTCTCTATCTAAGCTCTCCTCCATTCTTCCTTCCCTGTCTTGCCAGTTTGGTGGCACAGACTATAGAGCACTGGACCCGGAGCCAAGAGGGCCTGAGTTCAAATCTGGCCTCATATACTTGCTCAATCTGTGTTCCTGGATAAGTCACTGCACCATCTAGTCCCCCTGGTATGACCTTCTTGACTTGACTTCTTTTGCAATTTTCCAGGTGTTCTTCCTCACTCTTTTGGTTTGTTTTTTTTTTCCTGTTCACTCGGTCTCCCCTTTTTCCTATGCAGCCCTCCTAGATTCTCTCTATCCCAACTTCCTTCTTCCCTTCTCTTCCCTCCCCAGTTTTTCTCCCTCTTCCCATCCTTGTTCCTCACTTCCCCTCTGCTATCTTCCCCCAGCTCATACTTCCCTGGAAGTCTTTCTGTCCCTCAACCACAAATCTCTTTTTCCCTCCCACCTCCTCTCCTCTCTACCCTTGCTTTTCTCTTCTTTCTCCTCCCAAACTATTCACTCTCTACCCCTAACTCTTTTCTTTCTCTCTATCTTTGGCCCCACCTTCTCTTCTCCCTTCAACCAGACAGCTTCTGCTTGACCAAACTCAGAGCGCATTCTGGATGACAAGGTCACCTCTAATCCAAAGCATTGCTTAGGAGAACTGGTCACGCACACACACCACAGTGGTCATATGAAGCCACTCTGGAATAGGCCATCTATATGTGTCCCTCTCCCCCCAGGAGAGTTCACTAATGGAACATGAAGATCATGGGACTTTCAAGAGATAGAAGAGGTGTGTTCGTGGGGGAAGGGAGAGAAGGTGAGAAGTCAGGAGATGCTGAGCCATTCGGATATAAATACTGCTATTTTTAGCCTGGGGGTAATTCAATGCAGGAGGGAGAGAGAAGGAAACTTACTCTTTAGCGTGAAGTGACCCTTCTAATCTGATTCACCCATCTCTGCCCTTTATAACAGAGATAGTGACTAGATCTCTGATTTCATTTGGATAAGGAACTCCTGGGTGAAGTAACTCCTTCTACCTTCTGTACAACTTACAGTCTTAGAGAGTTGCCTAGAGAGAATTGAGAAGTGACTGGCACTAAGTCACACAGCCAGTAAGTGTGTCAAATCTTTCAGGCTCCAAGATCAGCCCTCTATACCCCCTGGACCTGGGTGGTCACTCTTGTGCCTACCTATTCTCCATGCTTGGCATTTCCTAATGATGATTTCCCCAATGTCACTTTTCTTTGCCCCAGCTGGGATGGAAGAGATTGCTTCTTTTAAGCTAGGGAGGACTACTTTCCTCCCACTCCTCTGTCTTCTGCCTGAAGCTTGCTGTATTAGAAAATACTGTGGGAGACAGTTCTCTGGGAACAGTACAAAGGGGAACCCATAAGATGTATTTATAAGTTTTATGACAAGCATGAAGAGTCCTAGGACACTTTTCGGGAGGGATTTCTTCACTCTTGATTGAGTAGTGACCCAGGAGACCTATGGAAGCCTATGACTGGGTATCAAGACTGACTATCCCACTCACTTGTAAGCATTCATAACAGTATAGAGGGAAGTTTAATGAGAAGGAAAACAAAAGATTCCTGAATGCGCAACCTTTAATCCAAAATATGTATTTGAGCCCCCAGGGAGTCTAAATCTTTTCCTAATGCTTTCTGTTGGGTGAAATGAGGTCCAGGTCCAAGAGTAATATATTCATCAGTCCTTGAAGAACTTATTCTAGAGATACTTGTATCACAATGCATAGGAAATCTGGAAACCAGAAGAAAGGAGAAATGTTATGTTAATATATATAGGATGAAAACAAAACAGATTAGTTCTTACTGAACTTACCTTCAAGCAAAATTCTTATGAAATCACTAACCTTGAACTCAATGTTTCCAAAAAGAATAGAAATATTGGTCTGCACTGGTGGAGAATTTCCTCATCTGAAATTCCCTATACTTATTAGATCATAGGTCTGATAAAAAAAATATCCCCTATACTCCATTGACCTGTGTTTTCCTGAGACCTCCCTTGGGATCTGAATGGAAACTGACCACCCAGGGATTTAACTTCTCTCTTCTAGCTAGACAATTGTAAGAACAGGCCAGTTATTCCTAGCATCATCCCATATTCTCTTGTGCAAGATACTAAAATTTGAACTTATCTTCATGACAATCTTGGCTCAAGGTACCTCCACATTGGATTTCCTCCAGAGTGAGAGATGTGGTTGAAACCTATGGATGGAACTTTTGCTGGTCCAGTTCCTTGACCCGTTATTCTTATAGTCACTTAGTGGTCTAAGCAATTCCCATATAGGTCCGATTGCAACAAAGTGATATATTGTCTCAGAAGGCATCCAATAGCTTTCCTTAGCTGTTTTGTGGATTGGTTTGCTTTATTTTTAAATTTTTTTCCATTTCATTTTATATAGATTTTTTGTTACATTTAAAATTCTAATCTGTCTCTCTTCCTCCCCACCCCCCCAACCTGCATTAGAGAAAGCCATCATTTGACACTGAAATAAATGTGTGTGTGTGTGTGTGTGTGTGTGTGTGTGTGTGTGTGTGTGTGTGTGTGTGTGTAACATACTATGAATACTTCTATTTATCAGTTCTTTATCTGGAGTTGGATAGCATCTTCCTTTATAGATTCTTTGTAGTTGGTTTGAATATCAATGATACTCAGAATAGCATGGTCATTCACAGTTGTTCTTTGAACAATATTGCTGTTACTGTATACAATATTCTCTTGGTTCTGCTAATTTTACTCTTCATTATTTTATGCAAGTTTTCCCATGTTTTTCTAAAAATCAACATGCTCAGAATTTCTTAACAGCACAGTAGTTTTCCATCACAATCATATACCCCAGCTTGTTTGGCCATTCCACAATTAATGGGCATCTCTTCCATTTCTAGTTCTTTGCCACCACAAAGAGAGCTGCTTTAAATATTTTAGAACATATAGGTTCTTTTCCTTTTCTCTGATCACCTTGGGAAATAGACCTAATAGTAATATTGCTGGGTCAAATGACATAGGCAGTTTAATAACTCTTTGGGCATAATTCCAGATTGCTTTCCAAAATGGTTAGATCAACTAGTTCACAATTCCACCAAGAGTGTATGTGTGTCCCAATTTTCCTATATCCCCTTCAACATTTGTCATTTTCCCTTCTAGCATTTTAAGCCTTTTGATAGTTGTGAGATGATAACTCAATGTTTAATTTGTATTTCTCTAATCAATAATGATTAGAGCATTTTTTCATATGTCTATATATAGATAGATTGGTTTGCTTTCTAGTGCCTCAGTAATTTGCTATTCTCTATCTGTTCCAGTGACCCATGGTATAGTGGGAAGAACACAGAACTTGAAATCAGAGACCTCAGGGTCAAGTCATGGTTCAGTTGCTTATAGCCCACATGACCTTAAATCAGTCACTTGCCCTCTTAGACTCAATTTACTCATCTATAAAATGAAAGGATTGGGCTAGATAATTTCTAAGGTCCCTTTTATCTCTCAGTCTAAAATCCTATTATTCTAAGGGTTTGGTGAGATTTCTCTCTCTGCTAGAATTACTGACAATGAACTTGAGCATCACAATGACATTGTTTCTCCTTATAGCTAACAATAGCTAGCCTTTATATGGCACTTCAAGGTTTGCAAAACACATTACAAATATCTCATTTTATCTTCACAACAACCTTAGTAGCTTATTATTAAATTATTATTATAAGCAACCTTAGTATTATTATCCCCATTTTATAACTGAGGCAGGCAGAGATTATGTGACTTGCCTAGGACCACACAGCTAATAAGGCCAGATTTGAACTTCAGTCTTCCTGACTCCAGGGCCAGTATTCTATCCACTGCATCCAGTTTTGTGTTCTGTACTGAAGAACCATACCTTGACAGTGGGCCTCCCTTAACCTTTTCTTTAATTTCATGACATATTAGTCATGGGTCTCTAGGTCTCCTCAGCACTCTAGTGTTCTAAAACATAGGCAAAAACATTCTTAATCAAACATCAAAAAGTACAGTGTAAATCTTAAAACAATTCTTGGTGGTATTATAAGCATATGATAAACATCAAATGATGACTATACACTCCAGGTATACACTGACTATACACTATACACTCCAGGTATTAAACACCTACTATATGTCAACCACAGTGCTAAGCACCAGGGATGCAAAAAGAGGGGAAAGGCAGTCGCTGACCTCAAAAAGCTCACAATCTAATGGGGGAGACAACACTCAAACAAATATATATATATATAAAGCAAGTTATATGTAGCGTAAATAGGAAATAATTAGCAGAGGAAGGCACTGGAACTCAGAGGGGTTGGGAAAGACTTCCTGTAGAAGGTAGGATTTTATGTGGGACTTAAAGGAAGCCAGTAGTAGGAATAGAGGAGGAAGAGTGGCTATAACTGAAGTAGAGACACACCATGCTGTCACAAATAGAGAGCTGGACCTAATCAGGACAACCTGTGTTCAAAACTAACCTCTGACGCTTAGCAGCATCTGGCTGTCACTTAACCTGACTTGAGTCTTAGGCAACTCTCTCTTCAACAAGAATTTTTTAAATCTTACCTTCATTTTCTTGATGCCTTTTGTTTTTACATCTTTTGCCTTCAGGGTAAGCAGCTCAAGTTATCATGTCCCTCCTGTGAACACACTTAATGCAAGTCTCATACTCTGTGTATGGTGTGTGTGTGTGTGTGTGTGTGTGTGTGTGTGTGTGTGTGTGTGTGTGTGTATCAGCCACCATTTGGAGCTACTAAGTAATTGTTGACCAGGCATAGCACATTTAAGGGTCTCAAATCTTGTACATTTAAGGGTCTCAAATAATCTTCTATTGTCTTCATAGTTGTTGACCAGTGAGTAATTTTGGGTCTTCCTAAACGTTTTTCTCATGCTTCACATGAAGTCTCAGCTCAAATAGACTTTTTGTCATGTCACAAAACAAGCGCCTCTGCCACACATGGGCCCAAACTGGCTCCCTCCAAGTTTCCATATGATCACTGAGATGGAAACCAGGTTGGCGATATTTGCACATACTCCAATAACTACCTTTTTCTCCCCCATAGGCCAGTCCACAGATGGGATACTACGATCATCATTATCGTTTTACTACAGTACTCTAATGAGCTTAGAGTTTGTCCCAATTAAAGCAAAAACACCAGTTAGCACTTGAGTTTCCATACCCTGATAGAACTTTGTCTGCCTCGTTGCTGACACCCACAACTTCACTTGGAAAGTCCTAATTTTCTGTGATAAACTCCTGATAGATATGGGCTTTCCTTTTTATCCACCATCTTTATGTCTCCTCATAGTATAATTCCCTCCCCTGGTCATCATACCACTCTGTATTTTGTCTCCTCTATTAGAATGTAAGATCCATAAGGGAAAAAAAAGTTTGGATTTTGCATTTTTATCCCCAACCACTTAGGACTGCTAGCAGTAGGACCATAAGAAGTGCTAATAAATGCTGTTTGTTCATTAAGGCCACAGAGGTTTGATTCTTTTAACAGTTGTGAAGGTATCAAGTTTTGCTCATGGGAATGTTCATCTGGAACATGTTGTTGAGTACAGCTGATCAATTGATCCTCTCCATCTTTCAGTCATTTTCAGCACTTGGTCCTTTGAATCCCGGAGACACAAGCTCAGGTAGCTAGTGCCTGCAGTCCCTTTGCCCTTCACAGACTCCTGACACCAGTCTATCAGACTTTAGCTTCTGGTACATGAAATGCTGGTTCTGTCCTTGGGCATACTCAGCATGAATCTTTCTTACCTTGATGCTCCCCAAATAACTGACTCCTTGCAGTAGGCTCCCTCATTTCATACAGTTCCAATGGCTAAAGTCTTTGGCTTCTGATCTCGAGCCTCTTTTCATGCCAGCCTAAGTGAGGAATAGAATAGTATATCTTGCAGCACAGAATGTAGGATCTGAGTTAGTTTAATCAGACCCTCCCCCCGACTGGGCATCAATGCCTAGACTGGGCATGTTTTACTAACATCCATTTCTTCCAATAGTTCTTTTTAATGGTTTATATTTCTTCTTCCCAGATCAGTTGTATCAATGGTGACTGGTAAGCTAGTCCTGCTTTGTGGACAACCGTAGTTGTTATAATGGGGTGCAGTGGATAGAGCACCAGGCCTCAGATCAGGAAGACTTATCTCAGACATTTACTAGCTGTGTGACCCTGGGCAAGTCACTTAACCCTGTTTGTCTCAGTTCTCATCTATAAAATGAATTGGAGAAGGAAATGGTAAACCAGTCCAATACTTTTGCCAAGAAAACCCCAAATGGGGAATCAGAGATGACCTTCTAAGGTTCCCTATAACCCCGGAGCAAACCTGAAATGGTTCTCCAGGATCTAAGGTCACTGCTTCTTGGACCATCACTTTTTAAAAATATGTTTTCTAATTTCTCTACACAAGTGGAAACTTTTTCACCCTCTTCTTGGGTTGTAGTTAGGAATTTGAAGGTCCTTATACTCTCCAAACCCCCAAAGTGATTATACAGTGCCCTCAGGCACTCCAGAACTCTAGTAGACAGGTTTCCCATTTTTAACATAGGCAACCAATCAAGTGCAGGCCCTCTGAGGCTTCTCAGAAGTTCTCTTCAGTTTTCCCTGTCTGACGCCTGCCAATCTTGCAGCATCTCAGCAGTATATGCCAGTCAAGATTCAAACTTCTCTATTTCTACAGCAACATCCCCTGAGAACAATGGAATCTACCAATAGACAATCCACTCAGAATGTAGTGATAATGTCTGTCCAAGAGTCTAAGGACCTGTTCCCTTACTTCTGTTGAGAAGACTATGTTTGAGACTAAAGGGACACTCTCTAATCATTTTGCCATTTTCAAATCAATCTAATACAAATTTCATAAGTATCTACTGTATCTAGTATGAACAAAGGACGTAAAGATAATAAGGAAACAGTCCTTGTCCTCAGTAAGCTTCCATTCCACAGGAGGGAATATGTGGTAGCATTTCAATCAACGAGAATTTATTAATGAGAGAAATGATTATTGAATAACCAATTATTTGGGAAATCCAGTGTTTTTTCCCTTCCTATTTCCCTATTCTCTACTAGGTCAAGCCAGTATCTGAAGAACATTGCTTATAATGAAATTAGATTAACTTTCTACTCAATCTCGGTCAGACCCCACCCAAGTGGGAAAGCAAATTGTTTTCTACTCAGGCTTGTTGGGGGAGAGTATGAGTAGATCTTTTGTCTAGATTGCCCACAATCTAGACCACCCCCCCCCCAAGGTTTGAAAGTAAGAGTGACTTAATCCATCAAGACCCTCAGCCCCTCATTAGAATAGGTCTGTCTCTTTGTATAATATTCATTCTCTCATTAATTGTTAGCCAATCAGAGCTGATTGCCACCTGTCAGGAACACCCGCTCTTCTAAGGGCATATAAACATCAAGAAGCCACTATGATCCATCTTTGACATTTGAGAGTGTGATTGACTCCTTTAGTTAATTATCTACTAGCAATGATTAATAAAATGGTTACCCAGGAATTATGTTTCTGAACTTTTTATATATCACATTAAGCACTTACAATGTGTCTAACACTATGCTAAGTGCTGGTGATACAAGGCAAAAAATAATCCCTATTCTTTGGGGAGAGAGTATTTACAATGTTCTTGAACATTCTACACATGCTCAGAGACTCTCTTCAATGGTGCGTCATTGAAATTCAAGGATAGTCCCCAGGGCACCAATCCTCTGACAACTGGGAAACTATTTCTGTAGTTCACCCTCACATCATACTGCACAACAGTGTCATTAGTACTCATTAAGCCTACAGCACTGTCTGGTTCCATTCAGTAAATACCTAGTAAATACCTACTATGTTCAAGGCATTAGGCTAGGCACAAAGCCCAAAGCAAAGAAGTTTTTACTCTCGAGGAACTTACGCTGTACTTGAGCCTACCCAGGCAGACTCAGCACCAAGCCTAAAGTAGTCTCTCAAGTATATATCAGAAATTCAAGAGTTGAAGACACCAAGAACACTTTAGAGGGTATTTGCATTTCTCTTGCCTGGGAAATCTAGGAAAAGCTCTACATAGTGATATTCCCTCACCCCAGCAACAACCTGACAATGACTTCTTACTTGGGAGCACATAATTCACACATTTCAGTCAACAAACATTTATAATACTAAATAATACAATAATGAATGTTTGTTGACTGATTTCAGAGAAAAGATGTATGACAAGGAGGAAGGAGTCAAGGTAGAGATCTTTCATTGAGCAATCATTACACCCCATGGAATCTTTATCTCTGTCTCTCTGGATATAAATCTCTAGAGACATTTGCAGTCCTATATGTGGCAATTCCTCAGGTGGTCCTTCTCCACAATTCCTGTTTTGGCCTTCTAATTACAGCTGAAGGAGTGATAAAGGGAATTCCCCTTCTTTCCCACCAGCTTCCTGCCATTCCCCATGACTTTCTCCAGCACTATGATTCACACAGTTTCTCAGACAAGGACAAATTTCTTTGATTCTTCAATTTTCCCTCTTTCAAATGTAGACATTTTAAGGGCAGGAATTACTTCAACTTTGTCTTTGTATCCCCAGTGCTTGGTACAGTACCTGGCACATAGTAGGGACTTAATAAATGTTTGGTTTTAGAGATCTATTTTCCATGAAAGAAAAGGACACAATCACAGAACCTATACCTTTCTCTTGGTGCTACCGGTCTCTCCTTTTCCCTCCCCTCCCCTTCCTGTCCTCCTCTCTCCTCCAGTCCTCCCCTCTCCTATCTTTTCTCTCTGTTTATCTTTTTGTCTTTCTTCTAATCTCTACCAGTTACCAGCTCTATCACCATGCAAACCTTTCAGGTGAGATCACAATTTATTCTCCACACTTTTATACCCTGCCTTTCTTTATAAAGCATTTAAAACTCTTTTTTTTTTTTTAAGCAATTGGGGTTAAGTAACTTGCTCAAGGTTACACGGCTA
Organism: Gymnobelideus leadbeateri; assembly: GCA_011680675.1. Classification (NCBI taxonomy): domain Eukaryota; kingdom Metazoa; phylum Chordata; class Mammalia; order Diprotodontia; family Petauridae; genus Gymnobelideus; species Gymnobelideus leadbeateri. Next base: position 60,275 of record WOXC01009752.1, on the reverse strand, counting down.
GTCATTATTTATGTGTGGGTGCTCATTTTCTGAGGCCGGATTCGATCTCGGGTCATCCCAACTCCAAGGCCGGCGCTCTTACTCACTGTGCCACCTAGCCGCCCCACACTTAAAACTCTTACACATATAGTGGCATATGCAAGAAGCATTTGCTTTATTTCTGGAGGCAAAATATATACATATACACATTAGGTCTTTTAAAGGACATGATAATTTAAAATAACGTTTTTTAATAAGTTATGTTTTTTTAAAAAAACTAAACTGTCCCTCCCACTACCCCTCCTTCACTGAGCAAACCAAGAACAAGTAAACAAACAAAACCCTGAAAAAAGAAAGCACTGGATACATAGCTTCAGCCTGGCAAAACAAATTCCCATCTTAGATTTATCTGAAAGTGTTGTGTCTCTGTCTCTATCTCTGTCTCTCTCTGTGTTTTAAGCTTGTCCTTTATCAGGAGGTGACATATTTCATCTTCATTCTTTTGGGCTCATGTTTTATCATTGCATTGATCAAGAGTTCTAGCCTTTCAGAGTAATTTTATACTATAATATAATCATTGTATAAATTATTTTCCAATTTCAACTAATTTCACTTGACTTCACTAGCTAGAGGTCTTCCCAGTTTCCTTTGAAATTGTCCATTTCATCATTTCTGCATATACCACAATTTGTTTAGCTTTTCCCCCAATAGGAAGACAACCCCTTTAGTTTCCAATTTTGACCAACACAAAAAGAACTGTTATAAATATTTCTTTATGCATATATCCTATTCCTCTTGCTTTCATTTTGGGGCAGGGGCCTAGGGGTAGTTTGTTCAGTTGTTTTCAGCTATGTCTGACTCATTTGGGGTTTTCTTGGCAAAGCTACTGGAGTGGTTTACCATTTCCTTCTCCAGCTCATTTTACAGATGAGGAACCTGATGTGGACTTGAATGCAAACAAGGTAAAGTGACTTGTCCAGGGTCACACAGCTAATAAATGTCTGGGCCAGATTTGAACTCGGGAATATGAGTCTTCCTGACTCAAGGCCTGGCACTCTCTCTACTGCACAACCTAGCTGCTCCTATTGAGTTGGCACGCTACTTTAAACTTTGCTCTTGCTTCTTTCTAAGCCTCGACAGAGTAAGTTGTATTTCAAGTCCAATGTCTACTCCCAAAAGTAGGAGTAATGGCTCAGAATGGGTAAGGACTATATAGCTCCTCTCTAGGCTTGATATTAGTTGGTAAATGGAGAAAGACTCCTTGGTGTAAGTATTTCCACTATCTAATAGTTCTTCTCTTATGCCAGACTATAGGATATAGAAGAATCCAGTGATTCAGGTACCACTGGACTGGGCCTAGAAGACTGGCAACAAGTCCAAGTTCTGAACTTTCTAGCTAGTCATTTGGGAACCTGTGGATATTAGGAATCAGAAATTACCTGAGATCCTTGTATGAGGATTTTCTGTCAAAGAAGAGATTGGCGAGTCCATGGAAGATCTGGACCTCTGGGTATGCAATCAGATACAATGTTCAAGGGACACAATGAGAGATATTTCTTAGTATGATATTACCTTTTCTTAGGTGATGAGCCTTACTTGGAACACAGAAGTCACTTAAGCTGTCAAAGAAATACAACAAAGTATACTCAGTGCTAGTCACTGAAAAATTATTTTCTCTAAACTGATTGAGATCTTCTTCTGTCTTTCATATTGTTTTTTTTCTTTTTTTTTAAATATTGTTTATGTATGAATGTTTGCATTTCATCTTTTCATGTACTTTTAATGCCAAAAATTGCTAATGATTATGAAATTAGGCCTATGTCATTCTTCAGGGGGCAATGTGACTTGAGCATTCTGGAGAGGATGGCTGCGTGTGAATGGAACCTCAGTCTTTAAGTGAGTCCTAGTTTCCCACCCTCATCAACCAATCAATCAAGTCAGTGCTATGTGCTGGGAAGACAAAGCAAAAACAGCCCCTGCCCTCAAAAAGCTTTCATTCTAATGGGGAAGACAATGTGTGTACATTAGAGACAAGGTAGCCCTAGAGGGGAAGATACTTGTGGACTGGGAAAAACCTGCTGTAGAAGGAGGCACTTGAGCTAAATTTTAAAGATGGGTGGAGGTGAGGAGGAAGAGCATTCTAGGCAGAAGGCATGGCCAGTGCAAAAGAATAGAGGTGGGATGTGGAGCATTGTGTGTGAGGGGTAAAAAAGTAGACTAATATGGCTAGAGTTGGAGAAGGAAGGGAAGGGAATAATATATAGGAAGATGGGAACCATTGGGACTGAAGGAGCACTAGGCAGAAGACCAGATCTTGGGTAACTACTATGTAAGGGTTTCTTTAGCCCTCTGTGGGGTCTGTTGGCTCAATAAGACATCAGGGCCAGGGAAAAGGTATTTCTGTTACCCTTAGGAATGTGGCGTCCTCTGTTCAGAGCTATGCCAATTGGCAGAGCTATGCCAATTGAGTTCTGGGCAGTGTTACCACCAGGTAAATAGTGATGAGAAGAACTGGCCATACACTTAGCTACTCATTACTTGTCTGATCAAGTCTTTTATGAAGACAAACTAGGCTGTCTTTTGCCTCAGGCTTTGTCTGAGTCAAACTGAGATCTTAGCTCAAAAAGACCAAGGTTCTCTACTGCGTCTGGAATAATCACCAGTTGTGCTGACCTATGTCTTGCCACTGGACTCTGATGATTCTGGAGAACAGAGTGAGGCTGATGACTTTGCACAGCCCTTCCTCACTTAAATCTAATTCCCTCAAAAGTCAAGACATTACTCTCCTGAGGTTATTGGACCTCATTGAGAATGAAGGACAAATAACAACTTGTCTGATACATGGAGATCCTGACCTAAACATTTTTCATTCCTCATTTCCCTTTTCAATCTAAAGCTTTCATAATTAATTTCCAACACATGAAGCAAATTATAAATTCCTTTAGAAATATTTTTTTTTCAATTAAAAAAAATCTATTTTTCCTTCCCATTGCCCCCCAAACACAAAGAAAAACACCACAGCTTTGCAACAAATGGGCATAGTTAAGCAAAGTAAATCCCCATACTGGTTATATTAAATACATATATGCACATATAAGCTGATATATATTAATATAAATCTCTATATATCAATATATTAATTTTATATCTCAATATCTGTCTATATATTAGACATACAGGTATCTATATCTATACTTATCTATCTCTATCTGTATCTCTCTACGTGTGTGTGTGTGTGTGTGTGTGTGTGTGCTTCTATAACCTCTCTTTTAGAAGGTAGGTAGCATGTTTCACGATGAGTCTTCTTTAAGCGTGGTTTGCCATTGCATTGATCAGAGTTCTTAAATCTTTCCATTGTCATTTGTCTTTACTGGGTTGTTGTATAAATTGTTGCCCTGGTTCTGCTCACGTCACTCTGCATCAGTTCAAATTAAGTACATTCTTACCAGTGATTTTGTTAGGCGAGCTCTCACTCTGGCCAGGAGAGTCTGTCATTCCTATAGTTTAAGCTGTGGTCCAGGAATCCAAATCTATTTTTGGACACCATCTTCTCAGCCTTCTGTTCACTTCCAAAAACAGCTTTTCTCTTCTTCATCTCTTACCTTCAGTGGGGTACAAGTGATGAAAATACCACCTGTGCCCCTTCTGGTCTTCAGTTTTTTGCCAGACTTTGTAATGCTTGGCAGTGCTTTCTAGGTTTCTTCTCACAGTATCATTGGGGTCCATGTGACTTACCAGAAATGGGTAGTAGTTATTTATTTTGAAAAGTCTTAGGTGATTTTTCTGTTATGTCTTAGACACGTGCCCCAGGAAGACCACAGATATCTTTGTTGTTAATTTAAGTCTGACAGTTCTACAGTGCCCCTGAGGAAGGTGTCAGCAACTAGCATTCTTCTCTTCTTTCTCTGATCCCTAAGTGACTTATCTCGCCCTTGACCGTACCCATATCTTGGTTTTCATTCCTGAGAGGACAAGCAGCTACTTTTGCCTCTGAATACCCAACCTCCTCCTCTTCAGGAAGACCTTCTATTTTCTAGTTCTAAGAGTGGCCCTTCTTCCTTTTATCCTCTGGGTGGCATTCTTCCATTTTCCAATGTACTTTTTACTCTGCCTCTTCAGGTCCTTCCTCCCTTTTTAATTTATTTTTGTTTTTGTGTGACCCTCTTCCAGCTTTGAAAGGAAAATTTTGTCCTTGATAGCTTGGGTGTGGAGAGGTATTCTGTGAGCCCCCTCACCTTCTTTTCTTAGTGATGAGCCTCATTTGGAACATAGATGTCATTTAGCTGTGGAAGAAATACACCAGAATACTTGGCTCTGGTCACTGAAAAATTCTTTTCTTCATACTGACTGAGATCTTCCTCCAGATCCTTCATATTGCTTATGAATGGATACTTGCATTTCACTTTTTCAGTACCTATATTAATACCTTTATACCCTTACAACCTTCATCAATTCTTAATTTGAGAGCCAGACAGGAGAGGACAACATGGCCTAGTGGATAAGGTACTGGACTCAGTAAGATCTGGGTTCAAATTTTCGAACACTCACTAGATGAGTGACCTCAGGTAAATGATTTAAACTCTGTGCCTCAGTTTACTCATATGTTAAATGAGGGGATCAGAGTAGATAGACTTGGAAGTCCCTTCCAGTTCTAGATATCTTTCTCCCCTAGGACTAAGAAAATGAATAAATATATGTAAGAGAGAGATAGAGAGAAACAAGCACACACTAGGCTAAAGTAGTTAGATACAATGGTATCTAATTACTTGTTGTCCATTTTTAATCTTTCCAGACCAGGCATACTCATATAACTTGTAGACCCAGAGGCAACCAGTCAACACAGTGCTGGTTAGGAAGCCATGAGTTCAAATCCTACCTCAGATTCTCAGTCACTTAACCTCTATCTGCCTCAGTTTCTTCAAACTGTAAAGTAGGAGAAATAACAGCACCTACCTCACAAGGTCGTTGTGAGGATCAAATGAGATATTTGTAAAGAGCTTAGCACAATGTTTGACATATAGTAGGTGCTCAATAAGTGCTTATTCCTTTACCTTCCTTAATCCCAGAGAAGCCTCTTGTCAAGCTTAAGATTTACTTGCCTTAATTTTTTATATTGAATTCATTGATCCATTCTCCTGATTATACTACTATGCAATTGCTATTTTTTTTTCTTTTTGGAGGGCAGTTGGGGTTAAGTGACTTGCCCAAAGTCACACAGCTAGTAAGTGTGTTAAGTTCATATCCAGTGTGAGGCTGGATATGAACTCAGGTCCTCCTTACTCCAGGGTCAGTACTCTATTCACTGCGTCACCTAGCCGCCCCTATGCAATTGCTTTTTAAACTGACTTCCTTTCCCCTTGACCAGGGACAAATAAAATACAAATGGAGAACCGAACAATATTTTTATGGCCTTATAAATCAGAATAATTTAATTCAATGAACCACTCACCCCGCAAAGTTCACTTGTAATCTTTAGTCACACCTAAAAAATTAAAGGATTCAGAGTGTATATATTTCTTCCACAATTTCGGGGTGGTGGGGGTAGAGAACAGACTAGAGAGTAGGTAGCAGGTTGAGCCCAACTCTGGTTCTGTTTTGGAGTGAAAAACCTGATAACTGATGACCTGTATAAGAGTCAGAGCAAGGTCTCCTAGCCACTACATGGCTCAGAGTTTCAAAATTTAGCATCTAAAAATATGATAAGAAAAACAGCCAATCTTGATTATTCTTTAAAAGTTTTATTGATGCCTTTTGTTTTTTCATTGCAATCATTTCCAGATATGCCTCCTATCTTCTAACACTGGGCTTCCCTGTGTGATAAAGAGAAATGATGAAGCAAACCAACCAACATAATGCCAGTGTTTGACCAGGGATGCCTACTCCATACTACACATCCCCTAACTCAATGGGACAAAGGGAGGTGTATTTCATTTTCTGTTCTCAGGGACCAAGCCTGATCATTCAAGTGACTCAGAGGTTGACTTTCTTTTGATTTACTAAGCTGTAATTATTGTGTATATTGTCCTATTTTCTGCCTACTTTATTCTATGTAAGTTCATACTGATCTTCCCATGGTTTTCAGAAATCTTCATACTCATTTCTTACAATTGTTATGTATGAAAAGTTTGAGAGACATTAATTTCTGGGTAATCATTTTATTAATTTTGGTTAGCAAATAATTAATAAAAGAATGGTCATTTGGTTCTTTCTCATTAACAAAAGACAAATCATGGAGGCCTCTCAATGTTTATATGCCCTTGGAAGAGTGAGTACTCCTGACAGGTGAAAATCAACTCTGGTTGGTTAACAGTTAATGAAAGAATGAACATTATAATGAGAGGTGGGTCTATTCTAATGAGGGGCCAGGTACACAACTCTGACCATGTCACTCTTGGACAAAGAGAAACTCAACTCAAGCCAGAGTAGTCCTGCCTCAAGGAAATCTGTACAAAAGGATCTACCTGCCACCCAGTCACTGAACAAAGAACACTGGTGAAGGAAGAATTCTGCCTAGATTAGATATACCAGAGGATTTAAACAGTCTCATCTACCAGCAATGTTCTCAAGGACTGGCTGTATAACCCACAGGGGTTTATGTCTAAATGAGGAAATAGAAAAGGGAAAATCTTAATCTCAATTAATAATTGGCTATTAATATGAGAGAAAGAATAATTTTTTTATTATTAATCAAGGATTTTTAACTATGGGTCTTATGATGGAAAACAACATGAGGGGAAAAGACAGAGAGACTGATCAAGCATTACCAAGATCAAAGGGGGCAATTCCCTTTGGTAAATAGACTTTACAGATAAGAGGCACATGGTGGAAAAAGTAAATAGTAAAAAAAAAAATTAAATTGTCCATTTCATAGGTTCACCAAATCTTAAGAGTCAGAAGTCTCATCTCATATAGCTGTCTAGTTCTCTGGAAGCATCTGATGCAGCCCTCTGGTCTGCGTGTGGTCTCAGAGCAGTTTCCAACCGACTGGCTTCTCCAGTTCAGGTCATTTGTAGATTCCTCCCACAACCTTCTGTATATAAGACCCCATCCTGTCTTCATATTTGTGAGAGAGACATAGAATAGTGAGGGCGCCATAGAATGATCTAGCACGGCCTTACTTTGTGTCTAATACAAGCGAACTTTTAATAAACTTTACTTTTCTTTGGCTGAGAAAAAACTTGAGTCAAATTCATTTGGCAGGACCTGGTGTGTTGGTATTTTGGGGTCTCCAGAGCAACCCTAACCCTCTTAGTGGGTAACCTCTTCATTAACACAATTTTAAATTTCCTTTGCCAATAACCAGGTCAGTTAGTGAGAGTTAGCTCAAACCTTATGTCTCTAATATTAGAAAAATCAAGTTTGGAACCTTGTAGTCCAGAGAACTTACATCTTTAGGGTAGCCAGTTGCCATGTTGATATATCTAAGAATCTCAAATACAAATCAAAAATTAGAAACCAATTTTTGTACTTGGCATTTCTCATTCCTCCATTAAAAGAATGAGATTCTGCTAAGGAATTAATAACATGACACTTCTTATAAGAAAATGAACTCTAATGAATTCTCTCAGAAGTTGCCATATTAATTCCAATTGTGACAAAGACATTGGGATGGAATGTACAAGTATATAAATTAGGAAAAGTACTTATTAAATAAGTTATTTATAATAAAACATTTTCACCTTCTAGTCATGTTCAAGTGACTAACTCCTAGTAAAAGCAGATCTCTCTTTAAGGCATTTACCAGATAGACCACTAGCCAGGCTTCTTCTGAGATAACTGTAATGGAAATGCAAATTTAAAGATCTTCCCTGCCCCTAGCTTAAGTGCACCTGGAGCCTGTGGTGGGAGGCCTGTTTTTCAGGAAAGCCCATACCTTGTTACTTTGTGATTGGGCAGTGGGTCAAGAGGGTGGTTACATTCTCTGAGCCAGGAGAAGGCTATATAAACCCTGAGGAGAGGCTTTGCTTTGGGGCTCACTTTGAGAAGTGTTGTGTAATTTGACCAGATGAGACTCTGGGAAGCCGTTGTTGAGAGCCACCCAGCTTTGAAAACCCAGATGTTGATGCTTCCCTCTCTGGTATCTGTGATTTGGTATTGATGTATGTAATGTTGGGACAGTTTGGAAGCCTGTCTGTTTGATCTGTAAGTTCTGTCTGTATAATCTGAAGTTCGGGGTGCTGACCTTTACCCCTGAACTAGGTAATACATGTTTGATTAAAGTAAGCTTGTTAACCCATTTTGAGTTGCTTTCCTTTTGAAAAGCAGATCTAAGAACCTATATTGGCAGCTACCCTGGGGATATTGGGGTGCTTGCTGCTACAATAACTAATTGTGCTGATATTCTTTTTGTTAACATTGAATTGGGACAGTTATGATATTAGTCTCACCAAATAACAGGATTATATCCTGGTTCCACAAGTCTTTGAATCATTATCTAATTATCTCCATACTACTGTGAGAAATTAAAGGACCTTATCTTACACAGGAATATATATAACTAGTAACAAATGAGAAAGCTAAATACTCATTTACTTAGTTTAGAATACAGAAAGAACTAAAAGTCTAGGCCAAGTGTCTCCAATCTTATACCTGCATTTCATTATGGTATCTCAGATGTACTCTAGCATTAACCTAAAAGATCTACTTAGTTGTGTTTATACTGATCACCTAACATAATTATCGAAATTTGCCATAAAAGAAGAGGGGCATATCTATACAGTAAAGGGGAAATATTCCTCTGTCTTGATGTTAATTCCAGGCCAGAGTCATAAAGATAGCCAACTTCATTAAGCCAGGCTTGATATGGTGGGCTATTTTCCATTAAAGAGGAAATGTTACACTGGGAAAGTAGAGTCAGGAAAATACTACCTTAGCCCATGCCAAGAGGCTTTCTCCCAACTTTTCCATGAGTACTCCACCTACAGTTCATGGATGTCAACTCCATGGGGTTGCTGTCGTCATGGATCATTGGCTTAACAGCATTCTTTGATGATAACTTGTGGAGTAAGACTCAGAATAATATCCATTGATGGCCTTAAATAGCAAGTTCCAATATTCTTAGCTTTGGGTGGATTCAGTTATTAAGGATCATATATCCGTAAGCACAGATATTGACTATAATCTTACACTGGTGACAGTAAGAGATTCTATCACAAAAAATCACAACTTATCTGTCCTTAGAAATTTGCTATGAGAAGAAGAAGAGACTTGAATTTAACACATCAATACTGGTCCTAAATGCCTACCACAAATGCTACAAGTAGCCTAGCATATGGAACGAAGTGGGCAGATTTCTTGCAAGGGAAAATGAATTAAAAGAGTCCAAAGTCAGCCTTTCCAAGGTAACTTCCCAACTTTGTTTCTAGGGACAGATATTCACTAGCCTTAGATATCAGATGTCATTCCCATTTAGCTGCTGACTGCTATTTTTCCTGAAGGTAGGCCCAAGGATACAACAAACCTAAGAATGAAGTTCAAAAAGAATATTCAGGTTCCTCAAAAGGTTTAATTTCAAATAATAAAGTCTCACTAACCATAGTAGGACTGGACACAATTGTTATTAATGCTATCAAATTATTGCAATAAATTAAGTAACAAAAAAAATCTATAAGGCCTTCTAAAAGTCACATAAAATATCTTTTACTTAAATATGCACAAAAGATTTTTACTTAAATATTCCTTTCTCAAAAAGTAGCTTAAGATTTATCTTGATATAAAAAGATAACAATCAGACTTTCATAAAGTAAAATAATTAGAAACCTCTAAAGTTACAGATATCTATCTCTTAGTCAACCCTTAAAGCAAAAATAAATCTTTAAAATTGGAGTTTAAAACTTGTTGGGGGGCGGAGCCAAGATGGAGGAGTAGAAACAGCACGTCCAAGGCTCTCTCCCCCCAGATTACCTCCAAACTACGTAAAAGGGGACTCTGAACAACTTCTGGAGCCCCAGCACCCAAAGAACAACACAGTGAAGCTAACCTCCTGCTGAGGATAGCCGAGCAGCCCTGCAGGAAGGGCCAGCGCAGTGCTCTAGGAGCCGGCAGCGCAGTGTGCGGAGAGCTGAGCCCAGGTCCGTGTGAGCCGTGGTTTTAGCCCCAAGGCGGCAGGGCCAGCAGCTGGCTGGAGGGACCCCAGAACACCAGCAGCTGTGGCAATTCCAGAATTATCAACATAGACATGCCTAGGACAAAGTGAGAGGTTAGTGCCCTATGGACTTTGGGACCAGTATTTGGGGAATGCGTCGGCTTCCTCCCCTGGGGGCTAGAAGCCGCTGAGGAGACACGCCATTTTGCAGTTTTCAGCGGCAGCTCCAGCTCCTGGCCTGCTAACTGTAGGGAGATCCAGCAATCAGTCGGGGGAGGGGGTAATCGCTCTTGCTTTAACCTCCCTGGATCTGGATTGTGGTCCTGGGGGGGAGGTCGTGGGGCGTGTTTCCAGCACGGAAGTTGTCCCCCACATGTTTGGGACGAAGCTCCCCTGTCTGGTTGCAGAGTTCTACTGTGGCAACAAGCCCAAAAGTCAATTAATTAAGTGGCAACATGCCAAGGCAAAGGAAACAAAATAAACAGAAAAATGAAACATTAGACTCCTATTTTGGGGGCAAAGAGGATCGAAGCATGGAACAGTCAGAGGACTGTGAGGTCAGAAATCCTGCTCCAAAAGCCCCAAAGGAAAATATGAGTGGGTTACAGACCATAGAGGACCTTAAGAAGGACTTTAAAAATCAAATAAGAGAAGTGGAGGAAAAATTGGGAAGAGAAATGAGAAGGATGCAGGAAAAGTATGAAATGAGGGTCAACAGCCTGACTGAGGAAAACAACACCTTAAAAAATAGACTAGCTCAAATGGCAAAGGAGGCCCAAAGGGCAATGAGGAGAAGAATGCCTTAAAAAGTCGAATTTGCCAGATGGAAAAAGAATCTCAAAAGTTCACTGAGGAGATTCATTCCTTCAGAGTTAGACTGGAGCAAATGGAAGCTAATGACTTTATGAGAAATCAAGATGCTGTTAAGCAGATCCAAACAAATGAAAGATTAGAAGGCAATGTGAAATATCATGGGAAAAACCACTGACCTGGAAAATAGATCCAGGAGAGACAATTTAAAAATTATTGGACTACCTGAAAGCCATGATCAAAGAAAGAACCTAGAAATCACCCTTCAAGAAATTCTCAAGGAAAACTGCCCTGATGTTTTAGATCCAGAGGGCAAAATAGAGGTTGAAAGAATCCATAGATCACCTCCTGAAAAAGATCCCAAAAAGAAAACTCCCAGGAATATCATAGCCAGGTTCCAGAATCTCCAGATCAAGGAGAAAATACTACAAGCAGCCAGGAAGAAACAATTTCAATATTGTGGAAACACAATCAGAATAGCCCAGGACCTGGCAGCTTCTACACTGAGGGATCGAAGGGCATGGAATATGATATTCCAGAGGGCAAAAGAACTGGGAATGAACCCAAGGGTCACCTACCCAGCAAAACTGAGTATTTTTGTTTCAGGGGAAAATATGGTCATTCAGTGGAATAGAGGACTTTCAAGCATTCTTGAGGAAAAAACCAGAATTGAATAGAAAATTTGACATCCAGACACAAGAAGGAAGAGATGCCTGAGAAGGTAATCAGGGGAAAGAAATCAAAAGGAACTTATCAAAGTTAACCTATTTACATTCCTATATGGAAAAACAATAACTGTGACTGATGAAACTTTTCTCAGTATGAAAATAATGGAAGAAGGGTATATGGTCACATGAATACATATGTGAATGTGTGTATATATGCTTACAGTTATACATGGATAGAGGGCATAGGTTGAATTTGTTGGGAAGGGATGATACCTAAGGGTTGAAATTATGAGGTGAGAGAGGAAAGTGGCAAGAGGAGATGGGGAGGGACAGGGTAGGGTAAACTATCTCATGTAGAAGAAGCAAGGGGAAGTGGTTGCAAGGGAGGGGGATAATAGGAAGGCAAAAAGGCAAAACCACATTCTCATTGAATTTGGTTCAGAGAGAGAATGACATACATACTAAATGGGATATCTCAACCTGCAGCAGAATAGGGGGAAGGGGATGAGAGGAGGGATGATGGATGGGAGGGCATCCTTGGGATGAGGGGAGGTTGGAAGTACCCACTATAGAAGAGGGACAGGATCATGTAGGGAATGGACCAGGTGGGGGGTGGGATGAGTGGGAGGGAATTATAAGCAGCCTTGTGCAATATATCTACTATGGTAATGTTTTGCATAGCTAGACATGTACAACATATACTGAATTACTTATCTTCCCAGAGGGAATGGGTGACAAGGGAGGAAGGGAATGGATCTGAAATTCGAGGTCTTAAAATTAAATGTTTCAAATATATATAAATACTATTATTAATACTCTTTTGCATGTAATTTGGAGATAAGATGTACAGGCATTGGGGCACGGAGATTCACCTTGCTCTAATGGAAAAGTCGAAGAGGGTAAGGAAGAAGATATGGGAGAGAGCAGGATGGAGGAAGTGATATCTTGTGGGACTGCTATTCTGGGAGGGTGGGTAGGGGAAAAACGGGGAAAAAAATTGTAACTCAAAATCTGGCGGAAATGAATGATGTAAAACAGGAGTTAATAAAGCATTTGTTTAAATAAAAAAAAACTTAAGTTAGTTAAAAAATGTCCTAAGTATCATAAATAAATGCCAAATTGACATAAATAAAATAAATTTCTAATTACTGCAAATCCCTAATTACCAACCCCCTCTAGTCAAAAGTATTTGCTATAATCCTTCTTTATAACCTGACTAATGTCTAATGTGAAAGTATTTGCAGATCCTGTTCTTGATTGTATGCCACCATGGGGAGGGGGAGGGGAGGGAAGGAGAGAAAAGTTGAAACTCAAGGAATTGTGGAACTGAATCTTGTAAACTAAAAGTAAACAAATTAATAAAGACCAAAAAAAAAAGGTTTTGGTGTATCCACATTGTATATATTTATTTACTTTTGGTTTTAGACAGATGTTTTTAAGCTATTAAAGAAAAATCTCTCTATGCTTAAAAAAAATGTGTTTGCAATTGGGAGAAGATTCAGTTTCCTAAGCAAAGCAATGCCCAAAATATGCCCAGTTAAATTAGCCTTATCATCATAATCCCTTAATAATGTAGCCAATTTTCTTAGTTTTCAGAAGAAATAGCCAAATGATTTTAGATGAAACTTCCTCTTAAATATAGGCAAAACTGTGGATTTATAATTTCTTAAATTACAGTACTTCATAATATTACAGCACATTTATCAGCAGGGTTGATAAAATGACAAGTTTTCAAACCCGTTTTTTTCTTTCTTTTAACAGCATAATTCATGATCTAACATCCAGATTATAAGAGAAGTTGCTTTACTAACAGCATCTGATATAATAGTTTACCAAATTTCACAATATAAATTTAGAAACATAACAATAGTATAAACAATATTATGTATTTGAAGCTTGAAACAAACCCATTGCCAATCAGGTGGCTTTAACTAAGATGGATGCATTTCCAAATTACCTTACACAGAAAATCATTTATCTCATCGCTATTGGCATGACAGCATATGCTGATCAAATCTAAAACCCCATATAAAGTTATCAAGTATGAAGCATTTACATCTAATTAAAGAAATAATAACAGTTAATATTTACATAGTGGTTCCCCTTTGCCAGGCACTGTATTAGGCATTTTACAATCATGTGATGTCTACGACAACCCTAGGAGATGGGTGCTATTATTATCCTCTTACAGAATAGTAAACTGGGGTAAACAGACATAAGGTAATTTACTTGAGCAAGTTACAGCTAATAAATTTCTTAATGCCAAAGAGCAAATGTTTTAGGTTCTGATTTACCATAATTATCCTGATAGAATACACTACATTCTGATTTCCTTCAGGACAGATTTTGGACCAAATCCAGTCTAATTCAAACCCATTCTGGATTTATGATTACTAATGCAAACATTTAAATTTCAGTTTGTCCAAGGTCCACCTACTGGTTAGCACTTCAAAAGAGAGAGCTCATCATCATTATTCATAAATTCATTTTTTTTTTAATTTGTCAAATCTTTATTTGGGTAAGTGGGGAAGGTTGGCAGAGTCCAGTTTAGTCCTTCTTGGCAGCAGCCTTCCTCATGGCAGCTAGGACATTGCTGAGCTCCTCTCTCTTCCTCTTGGCTCGGATGTGAGTTCCCACCCTTTTTTTGATGAACTTAAGGGCTCGCTTATCCTTGTAGACTTTTAACAATTCCATGGCCCGCCTTTCATATGGGGCAAATCCACATACCTCCCGGATCATATCTCTCACAAACTTTGTGTGTTTGGTCAAGCACCCACGGCGGCGGCAGTGTCGCGGCTTCGAAACGTTTTTCGTAACCTTGTGGCCCTTGTTGAGGCCCACGGCCATGGGGTACCGGATAGCCATGGCTGCGGCGCGTAGACCCAACGGCAGCCACAGCAGAAGCCATAAATTCATTTTTTTAAAGACACATGGTAACAATTCCCAGCTCCCTATAACCTTTTCCCCTATTTCCTTGAAGAGCTGGATTAATTCTCAATCCCCTGCTTCCTTTACCTATCTTTGAGGGTTTCCAGATAAGGAGCTGTCCTTAAGTATTCAGCTTCCCAATTCCTATCCTGTGGCAGCTTTAAGCTGCATAACACAAATAACCACATAAAGTTTCCCAATAGAGACATAAACTTAATTTCACATTAAAAGTACTAGGAAATAACATATAAAGTTTTACAAGCAATTTGAATTCATATCTGTTCTCATTAGGTTAGCTTAAAGAGTGTTGATCTAAAGGTGGCAGGGTGTGGCCAGTTTCCTCTGGCAAAAACCCTTAAGAGCATTCACAGAAGGAATTAATTAAGTAATTCTCCATTTGAAGGGTACAAGGAAACATTTAAGGTTCTATATAATAGTTACAAATCACAAACAATATTTTTACCACATACTTTAAACTGTTAGCAGATCTAGTAAGATTTTGGAATTCTACCTTTTACAGATAAGGACACTTCAAAGCACTCCTTTGATAAGTGCCAATTTCACAGAAAATCATTATAATCCTTTCCTATACATCTAAAGAGTTTTTTAAACAACATAATTACATTAATCTTTTAACAATTAAGTCCATAACCCAAAATAGTTAAAGAAGAGCTAACTTTTCTAACACCATTCCTAATACAATGAATTATCATTGTATTATATCATTGTATATCAACTAATGTTAGACACTTTCCTTCAACATATTACATATCACATAACTGGGGTAACAGCTTAAAATCACACAGCTAACAAGTCTTCTGATCCATATAGAATAATAATAAAATAATTTCACTTAAAATAAGATCAGAATAAATTCAATTGTACATGGATCTATTATCCAAATAGTATTATATAGAACCTCAATTTATAATTTAAATTATTTAGTATATATCTTACACAAAGGCTATTTATTTCAAGCATTTCATATTATGGGATTCACTGTTTCCAGCTAATCTACTGCCAAAGATAAAAAGTTTTCATTATCACACTTAAGAACACCTTGCTTATCAAACTTCTCTTAACCCTCTATAGTTGTCTGTATTGGCTTTTAGAGCAAGCTACAAAATTTCCATTCTCTGTATACTTACTGTCAAAGACTTCCTCACACCATCTTAACATGCTTATGTCATCTAATGCTGGTACATTGATACCCAGAACAACTGTCCAAGGACAGGAAGGGTTTGCAGCACATGTCCTTGGTATTTCAGGCATTCCCTATTTGTCCCCAAGTCTTCTTATCTACCTTCCATATTTTCCCTATAGCCTTTACTTTTCTTCCCAAATCTTTCAAACTCATTACTCAGACTATTAGCTTTCCTTTAGATTTCAATCATATCACAGACTGCACCTACTATTTATTGTTAAATCTTCCTAAACTAGAGGGTTAATTTCAATCCAGGCTGATTCTATTAATTAATTTAATTACCAAAATTATAACCTGCTGCATGATTAGCTACTATTCAGATGTTATTTACTAGATCAAAAGAGCTCTAAGCCTCTCTCATTCTCCCAAAAGGAAGATCTAAACCTGCACTGCCTAGTGCTAGTCCTGGGAGAAGTTTGTGGGATAAATCTCATAAAAACAAAATCCATTAAACTATTTTTAGTAGTTAACAGAAAAAAACAAACAACAAAAAAACCTTTTTAGAAAATCTGTTGAAGCCCAGGAGTGGGGTTCTGGATTCTCCCAACACTGTTAAGAGCTTACAAAAGACTTGACTTCCCACTTAACAATAAAAATCTGTTATGTTGCCTAAAAAACAGCTTTCCAAAATAAAAGTCATACTTACCTTCCTTTCTTTCCTGCTACTCTTCACTTTTCAGAATTTGGAAAGAGTTAACAATAATTCATAAATCAAAAGAGCTGTATTTCTCTCACAATTTTCATCAACATTATGCAAACAGCTTTTATAATGTTAATATCCATTTTAAACATAAATTGCTGAAATTCTAAAGTGATTGCATTTAAGATTATGATAGATAAACTGGATCAAAGTTAAAAGACAAAGAGCTTATTTTTGCAGTTTTAAACACATTGCCCTGAAATATTGGGTAGGTAAAGACAGTTCCCCAGATTTAAATGGAATATAATCTACGAACTTTAGTTTGGGGATCTAATTAAACCTAAATTCGTGGTATTTCAATTCAATTTGGAGTGACCCAAAAAATTCCTTTTGTAAAGTGGTTTTAATTGGCTCTTTAGTTAATCTCACTGGAGTTGGGGGGAGGGGCGGGGATGGGGTTCCAAAGAGTCAAAGGCATGATCTCCTCACTTGGTATGAGACCTCCCTCTGCTTAAAGTAGTTACTAATGCCACACCCAAAGGAAAAACTTGGTGTTTCTACTTCAAGAAAAAAAAATCCCTTTTCTGCTTCTATCTCCAAATCTGCAAAGTTATAAATTGGGGGAAAATTCCCCCTTCCCTGTTTGTATTTTAATTTTGGCCACAATTAAAAGACAGAAAGAAAACTCTTTTTAAAAAATTACCCTTCCACACTTCATAGCCTGAGGGAATCTCACCCAGGTTTTTTTTGTTTTTGTTTTTGTTTTTTTCAGTTCCTCCACCTAGCAAGGCAGGATACATCTTAGGAAATCTTACAGAGAGAAAACAAAGACACAGATAGCCTTAGTGAAGAGAAATCAAAATTGAGATGTAAAAGTTACATTCTTTTACAGAGCTGCCACTTGCACAACTTGCTCCAGTTTCCTTTTTCCAGAAATTCTACCAGGAAGAAACTAATCACATCCAGTTATAGCAGGACTGAAATGACAAGAGATTTCGAAAGGAATTTCAAATTTCACAGGTGGCCTTGTCTATGCATATACCTACACAATTTGTCTGTGTAGTTTGTGTCAGAGACCCCCTGCTTTTGAAAGTCAAAAATTCAGAGGGCTGCAGCCTCAAAACAGATGAACAGACATAGAACATATAAGCTTGCCCACAGAAAATCTAATTATTTATATAAGGAGAGTCAACTCATAGCCAGAGCCCTAACAGAAAGCTCCCCCTTGTAAAGAAATTCTTCACCTGGGCCTAAAAAGATATAGGGGAGTTTTTTGTTAAGAATCTGAAGTGACAAACTCTGGTCACCAAACTGTGATGTAGGAAAAGTCCAAAAGACATTTTTGGGTAATTAATAATTTTATTAATTATGGTTAGTGAATAACAAAATAATTGTCAGTCAAATCTACAAGAATAAAAGCCATTCCCCAACTGATAAATGGTCAAAAACAGGGAATTTTCCAACGAAAAAATCAAGACAATTTATATTCATATGAAAAAATGCTCTAAATCATTATTGATTAGAGAAATGCAAATCAGAACAACCTTGATATCATTTTATACCTACCAGATTGACTAAAATGATTGAAGGAGAAAGTGACAAATGTTATAGGGGATGTGGAAAAATTGGGACACTGATTCATTGTTAGTAGAATTGTGAACTGATCCAATCATTTTGGAGAGCAATCTGGAGTTATGCCCAAACAGTTATTAAACTGCCTGTACCATTTGACCCAAAAATACCACTGCTAGGTCTATTTCCAAAGATCATTAGGGAAAAAGGAAAAGAATCTTTATATTCTAAAATGTTTATAGCAATGTAGCAGCAAGCACCCTAGCATACCCAGTATGGCTGCTAACACAGGTTCTTAGATCTGCTTTTCTAAAGGAAAGCAACTCAAAATTGGTTAACAATCTTACTTTAATCGATCAAACATATACCATTTACCTAGTTGAGGGGAAAAAGTCAGCACTCTGAACTTCAGAGAATATAAAAAGAAGTTACAACAGAAAATAACACAATTAAGCAGACATGGCTTCCAGCTGTCTGACCATTACATCCATATGTATAGTTAACTATCAGAGAGGGAAGCACCAACATCTGGACTTTCAAAGCCAGGGGGCTCAATGGCTGCCCAGAGTCCTATGTGGCCAAGTCTGATAACTCTTCCCAAAGTGAGCCCCAAAGCAAAACCTCACATCAAGATATATATAGCCTTCTCCTGGGTCAGAGAATGTCACAACCCTCTTGACCCACTGCCCAATCACAAAGTAACAAGGTGTGGGCATTCCTGAAAAACAAGCCTCCCTCTATGTGCTCCATGGGACCACATTAAGCCTGTTAGGGGGTAGAGTATATTTTCAAATCAGGGAAGGTTCTCAGAGTCACTTAAGCCTAGCCAAGGGGCAGGGAACATCTTCAGATTCCCATAGCCATTACAAGCAGCTTTCTTTATGGTGGCAAAGAACTGGAAATTTCAGGGATACCTATCAATTGGGAAATGACTGAACAAGTTGTGGCATATGATTATGACAGAAAAGTATTGTGCTATGAGAAATGATGAGCTTAATGATCATAGAGAAATATTGAAAGACTTGCATGAAATAATGAAGAGCAAAATGAACAGAACCAAGAGAACATTGAACAACAATATTGTTTTAAGAATTACTTTGAGCAACTAAATAATTTTGACTATTACAAATACCCAAATTAACTATAAAGGATGAAAAAAGACACTATCTGTATCCAGAGAAAGAACTGATAAATAGAAGTATGTATAGAATAATTTTACATATAGAAACCTATTTGTGTCTATTGGTTGCCATCTCTAGGGTGGGGGGAAGGGGAAAAAGTAATTTATGTGATAACTTTATTACATATTTAAAAGGAATAGCAAGTTATACATATAGATTTTCAATTTCATGTGCAATCTTTTTATTATTATTATTATTATTATTGTTGTTGTTGTTGTTGGTTGGTTGTTTTCCTTCATTCTCAAAGAAGACCAAAATGATATCACTACACTAGAGTCAAGTTACAGTGCATCTGACTGTGGTTGATCAGGCCAATATGAGCTCAGAATGTTCTACCACAGGTCAGGCACAAATAGTCCCTGTGAACATTTGGAGTGGGTTCTCAAAATTTGCACATTTTGTGTTTCTTTTGAGCTGCTTCAGTTCTGCTTTGCTCATAGAGCACAGCACCTTCTCTGATGTGGGCATGCCATGTTGAGTGGTCCTGTGCCAGTGTCTCCCATGGCACACAATCAATTCCAAAGTTCTCAAGAGAGACCTTGAGAGTGTCCTTGTGTTGCTTTTTCTGACCACCACGTGTGTTGTCGGATCCTTTCTCGGGGCCTTCCGGACGCCATGTGTCGGGGAGCGCCGAGCAGAATAAAGCACACTTACACAGCAACTCAGGGGGCAACTCCAACTTTATTTCCTGCTCTTCTACATATATAGCCTATCCTATGCAAGCACTTTCCATTTTGGCTCTTGGCCAATTACAATACCTTTTGCCTTTTAAGGTCAAGCACACCTTAACCCTGGGTTAACCTTTATCTCGAGATTTCTACCTGGAGCAAGGATATTCCTTGTGGACACGGATGTACCTCTCTCCTTAGAACAAGTCGTGGTCAGCTGGGGGCCTAGCAGTCCCTCAAGTGCCTAGAGGGTTAATGGGGGTGAGGCAGTGCCGTCACAGGTCCAGGGACCTCTCAAGGGCACTGAGGTAAATCCTCGTTGGCTCTCCTACACATGTGAACTTATGCCCTGTGTGAATTCTCCATAAAATTGTCTTTTTTGGCAAGCAAATGTTTTACATCCAAACATAGTCAACCTGAGTTGCCCTCTCTGAAGCAGAGTGTGAATTCTTGGCAGTTTAGTTGAGAAGGGACCTCAATGTCTAGTGCCTTATCCTGCCAGGTGATCTTCAGAATTTTCCTAAGACAATTCAAATGGAAGTGATTCAGTTTTCTGGCATGGCATTGGTAGACTGTCCAGGTTTCTCAGGCATACAACAATGAAGTCAGCACAATGATTCTGTAGACCTTCAGTTTGGTAGTCAGTCTAATATCTCTTCTCTCCTGTACTTTCCTTCAGAGCTTCCCAAACAAATACCGAGCTAGCTCTGGCAATACATGCTTCAACCTCATTATT
Source organism: Gymnobelideus leadbeateri (assembly GCA_011680675.1). NCBI lineage: Eukaryota > Metazoa > Chordata > Mammalia > Diprotodontia > Petauridae > Gymnobelideus > Gymnobelideus leadbeateri. The sequence goes on along the minus strand of WOXC01009752.1, from coordinate 39,805 downwards.
AATGTGTACTTCTCTGGGAAGTATACCAAGGTAAGTGAATTTATCTACAGCATTCAAAATTTCTCCATTTGCTATAACCAATGGTTCCACAAATGGATAGTGTGGTGGTGGCTGATGGAGCACTTGTGTTTTCTTGGTGTTAATTGTTAGGCCAAAATTAACACAAGCAGCAGAGAACTGATCCATACTTTGCTGCAAATCAGTTTTGGAGGCTGCATTGGGTGCACAATCATCTGCAAACAAAACCCATGCACCAACACCCCCTCCATTTTAGTCTTGGCTTATAGCCTTTTCAAGTTGAGGAATTTACAATCGGTGTGGTAGCTGACCTTGGTGCTGTTTTCTTCCTCATTGAAGACATTTGACAACACAACTAAAAATGTCATGCTAGTCATTGCTGGCAAGATTCTTGCCAGAGTCCTCCTTAATAGACTGATCCTTCATCTGGAAGATAGTCATCTACCTGAGAGTCAGTGTGGCTTCAGAAAGGGTTGAGGAATGGTCAATATGTTGTTTGCTGCTCAAAAACTCCAGGAGAAATGCCAGGAGCAGAATAGAGGTCTGTACACAACATTTGTAGATCTGACCAAGGCCTTTGATACTGTCAGTTGAGAGTGCTTATGGAGAATTATGTCAAAATTTGGTTGCCCAGAGAAATTTATTAGCATTGTATATCAATTTCATGACAGCGTACTTGCCTTGGTTCTGGATAATGGACAGTGCTCTTGTGCTTTTCCAGTCACCAATGTAGTGAAACAAGACTGTGTGCTTGTTCCCATGCTTTTTTTTTGTTGTTGTTATATTATGTTATGGAAATGTTTGTTTTGTTACATAAGTAAAAAATTAAATAAATTTTAAAAATTAAATAAAATTAAAATTAAATAAAATTATGGCCATTTGGCTCTCTCTCATAAACCAAAGACAAACCAGGGAGATCTCTCAATGCTTATAAGCTCTTGGAAGAGTGGGTATTCCTGACAGACAGAAATAATTTCTGATTGGTTACCAGAGAGAATGAATATTATAATGAGACGTGGACCTATTCTAACTAATGAGGGGCTGGATACATGACTCTGACTATGACACTCATGGACAAAGAAAGAGATAACTCAAGCCAGACTAGTCCAGGCTCATGGAAATCTGTACAAAATGATCTATCTTCCACCTAGTCAGGGAACAACAAAATGATGGTGGGGTAGGAATTCCACCTAGATTAGATATACCCAGAGGATTTAGGCAATCTCACCTATCAGCAAGGTCTTGCACAAGGACTGACTGTATAACCTACAGGGGTTTATTTCTGAATGAGGAAATAGAAAAGGGAAAATCTTAATCTCAATTGGTTATTAATATAAGAGAGAAATAATAATTTTCTCTCACAATACAATACTATTCTATTGCACTAATACACGAAATTTGTTTAGTCATTCCCCAATCAATAGCCACACTGTAATAGTAAACAGATAGGTGGTGCAGTAGATAGAGTGCTAGGTCTGGAGTCAAGAAGACCTGGTTCAAATCCAGCTTTAGACACATATGAGATGTGTGACCTTGGGAAGGTCATTTAGCCTCTTTTTGACAAAAGTTGCCTTATCTGCAAAATGAGGATAATAACCTACCTCCCAAGGATTGTTATAAGAGTCAAATGAAACAATAATTTGTACAGCCCTTAGCACAATCACAGTAAGTACAATGTAAATATTAGCTATTATTATTATTTTGGGGTTTTTTGTTAACATAGAAAATGTTGCTATGTGTGTTTTGGCATGTATTTTTTTTTCCCACCAGATCTATGATTTCATTGGTATTGAGAGCTCCTGGTGAGATATGGAACTTATGGTCAGAGAGACACTAGTATATGTCAGAGACAAAACTTGAATTCGGGTCCTTTTGATCCTGAAGCCAGTCCCCTAACCCCTATGCCACACTTTCTCTTGTTTTTTGCATAGATAAATACCCATATCTATGACTCTCACCTATGCACCCACCCACTGGTGAACCCTACACCTCCTTTTTGAACCTGAGCCCTAGCTGCATGACTTTGACATCATGGCATCAACTCTGCACAAAAGCTGACAGACGTGGTTGAATACTGAATATAATAATTAAATACACAGTACCTAATTTTAGTATGTATGCTCAATAGTGGGGCTTCTGTGTCAAAGAGTAAGAGCAGTTTGATGACTTTACAATTCCACAATAGTTTGACCAAGTTACAGTCCTTCCAATATCAATCATTTCCATCTTTTATCCTTTTAGTCAATTTTCTGGATATAAGGTATAACCTCAGAGTTGTTATGATTTACCTTTCTTTTACTATTGGTCATTTGGAATATTTTTTTCTTGTGGTTGTTGATAATTTGAAATGCCATTGAAAATTGTTCATTTCCTTTGACAACTTATCTTTTGGGTAATGGTCAGTGGTGAAACGTGGAGTGGAATAATAGACAAACCGAGACCACTGAGGCAAGAAAAAGAAAAAAATTTATTACGAGTTCGAACCCGGGTCCCACCATACATTTTAGATGGAGGACCCCGAGTGTCTCCTCGGGTGCTTTTTTATACAATTATGAGGGGAAAGTAGGAAATATTGAGCTCACTGATTGGCTTAGTGAGACTCAGCTAACTCTTAGAGACAAGGAGTTGTCGGGAAATGATTGGCTAGCAGACTTAGTTGAGTCTTGGAGATAGAGGCTCAATGCCAACTTCATGGGCTATAGGGGAGGGGTGAGAGCAAACACGTGTCAGGTGGGGGGGGCAGTTGAGGCAGTTGACTCAGTTCCCGAATCTTATAGGTCAACATGACATTGTGGTTAGGGTTGGGAAAGCATGCATTCTTCAAGAAAAAACAAGGTTATTCTATAATCTGAGGTCTGGCCCCATTTCGTTTTTGGCCCTATTTCAAGTGGTGTGCTGATACATATTTAACAACCAACTCTAAAAAAAAGATATAAGCATAACACACTTTTAAATTTAATCTTAATTTAAATTTAATAATTAATTTATTAACATTATCTCTACCACTTTAAGTCTAGACAATCAACAAAACAAATCAAACTCTGATTTGTAATGTTTGCCAGTTTTTGAGATTTAAATGTTAAATGTTCATGTTAAAGATTTAACGGTTGATTGTCATGAACCACATTCAAGCTGGATCGGGTATACTCTTGATCTTATTTTATATGTATAGTTTTGATACATGGATATCGGTGGATAGAATTTTAAGACCACACTGAGAAAGTAGATTATCCATTTATAGAAGATATTCTGGTAAATTTGCCTATTTGGATTAGTTAATCTATGATTTCCCCATAGTAAATGCCCAAAGTACAACCTTGGCTATATTTATTACATTAAAAAAATAATTTGGTTTTATTAACCAAGATCTGCCTCACCTCCTCCTTGCGAACACAAGAAAAACAAAAACCATTATGAACATGAATCAGTCAATCATAACAATTTTCCATATTGGCCATGTCGAAAACATTTTGTCTCATCCTGCATTCTGAGTTCTTTACCTCTCTGTCATGAGATGGATAGTATATTTCATCATTAGTCCTCTGGAATCCTGATTGTTCATTAGTCTAATAATAGTTCAGTACAATAGTATTTTATCACATCTATACACCATAACCTGTTCACCCATTCTCAGATTACCATTCTTCATTATGTCAAAAAGATCTATAATTAGGGGCAGCTAGGTGGCGCAGTGAGTAGCGAGTTGGCCCTGGAGTCAGAAGGACCTGAGTTCAGATCTGATTTCAGACACTTAATGCACAAACAAACAAAAGACCTAGCCGTGTGACCTTGGGCAAATTACTTAACCCCAATTGCCCTCCAAAAAAGCAAAAAAAAAGATCTATAATTATTTTTTATATCCTTAGAATTTGTTTTACTTAAGGCTAATCTTTACCTTAATCTACCCTCCCTCTAATTCATCTTCTTCCTTCTCCCTTTCCTTTTCTATTCCCTCTTAAGTGGAATGTATGTTTTGTATCCACCTTTGTGCATATGTATTCTTTCTCTTGAAAGATCCAGTTCAGATGAGAGAGTTTCAAGTGTCAGTTGCTACCTTGTACCCCCCTCCTCCTTTGTATAGATGTCTACTTGTGCTTCCTGATTATGTGAGATAATTTTTCTAACCTTCCCTCTTCTTCCCTCCCCCTCCTGTTATGATTTGTTATGATTTCCCTTCCTCTTTATTTCTGTCCTTAAGATCATCAAGACATAACAGAATCATTCCCAGGCCTTATCTAATTGAACTCCTTCTATGAATCTTGATCATAGAGATCCAAGGGTAACACATATATCATCTCCCCATATTAGAATGAAGGCAATTTATCCTTTTTAAATTCTTTCTCATTGTTCATTCATATTTACCTTTTAATATTTCTTTTCACTCCTGTGTTTGAATTTCAAAGTTTTTCTATGGTCTTGGTCTTCAATCAGGAATGCTTGGAAGTCCCCCTTTTCAATAAAGGTTCCATTTAGCATTATACTCAGTTTTGCTGCATAACTTATTAGTGGAAAACCCATATCCTTTACCTTCTTGGAATATTGTATTCCAAGTTTTACCCTCCTTTATACTAGTGGTTGCTAAATTATGTGTGGTTCTGGTTGTGGCTTATTGGTACTTGAATTCTTTTTTTTTTTTTTTGGAAGGGAGAAGGCAGGGTAATTGAGGTTAAGTGATTTGCCCAAGATCACACAGCTAATAAGTGTTAAATTTCTGAGGCCGTATTTGAACTCAGGTCCTCCTGACTCCAGGGCCAGTTTTCTATTCACTGTACCACCTAACTGTCCTGGCATTTGAATTCTTTCTGGCTGCTTAAAGAATTTTTTTCTTTGACCTGGTGTAATGGTAATGGAAATTTAAAGATCTTCCCTGCCACTTAATAATCCTAAGGGAATTTGAAGACCTTCCGTGATTTGAAGATTTTCTCTGACCCCTAATAGAATGAATGTAATCACATGGGGAACCTGTGGTGGGAGGAGTTTGGGGATGGGTGAAGCAGAGCCCACAGGAAGCTGGGAGTCAGAATTGGAGGGAGGAGAGGATGCACCCAGGCAGACAGCTAGGCTTGTAAGTATTTGTTTGTGGGAAGGGTAAAGGATGGTATGGCTTTCTGTGGTGTTATGGTGTATTAACTGCTTTGCTACTATGATGGATTTGGCTTTCTGGTTTTAGGATTTGGTTTTCTGGTGTCTTTTGTTTTGCTTCTATCTTTTATATGAAGAGTCTGTTATATTTTGTGATAGAGCACTATGCTGGCATATTTATAGTCTCTTTCAGCACTGTTTGCATTGGTGCTACATTTGACGGCAAGGATGAGATTGCGAAATATTGGACCTCTATTTGGAGGCAGAAGGGACTTAGAAGAAGAAATAGATATCCCATGATAAGAGGATTTACCTTATTTTTCCCTAGCAAGGGAGTGGGCTAAAAGTACAGGGCTCTGTGAAAACTGGGACCTGAGGTTACAGAAGGGAGAACCTAGTGATTCAGAAATATGTTTTGCAAGGAATACCCATAAAACCAGGGAGAGTACTGGAAGGAATGTATAGAAGAGGTTGGGTTTTACTAATACATTGAGCAGAGAAATTGCTACATGGAAAAACTCAGATGGAGAAAAAAATTAGCTGTTTTGAATGAGAAATTTTCTGTGTTACAGCATTCAGGCTTTCCTTTAGAAGAGCAGGTTGGAGAGTCTTAGGGGGTAGAAAAGAGGGTTGTTGTGTGTTTGGCTCAGAAAAAGAAGCAGAAAAGTAACAAGAGGAAAGTTCATACAGTTTTGGCAGAGGCTGAGCCTAGTTGCCATAATGACCACTGCCAGGAGAGTGCATGGGTGCAGAAAAATACAATGTTAAATGATGAGACTTTTACAAGGGCAGAAGTTCACTCCACACTAAGAAGAAAGAAAGGGAATCAGTAAAGTCAGACAAAGTTCAGGGAGATAATTAAGGATTTCACTCAGCAGGAGGTTACTGATATATTAAGTAGATTCACTCAAAGGATGGGAGAATCCTTAGTGTTATGGATGGTGAGAATCAGTAAAGAAGAGGCTGGAGGAGTATGGGTAGATAGCATGGACTGCTTGAAATTTGTAGGCATTTTTCAGAATCCTTTTGTCCAGCAAGTGTTTAGAAATGACCATATTCAAGGAGGTAAAAATATGACCAATCTGTTAGCTTTAGCTGCCAAGGGATGCAATAAAATGTATCCCAGTGATTCTATGTGGCCTAGTAGAGAGAGACCCTGGTACTGACTTACAAACTGTGTGAGAAAGTTAATGGAGGAGGTAATGAAAACTATCATGGTTGGAGATGCAAATTTGTGTCACAATATCCCCTTAGCAGTTCCTCATAGAAATGGCTCCTCCTGCTTATAAGCACCTACTTTTGACCCTACTAATTGGTGAAATAGGGCACCATCTTTCGGAGATGCAGAATAAGATTTCATAGCTGAGTGACTTGGGGGAATGGGAAAAAGATAAATTTCCTCAAGAGACAGGAGTAAATAGCCAGCAGATTCAAAGTCAGAGTAGATTGACAAGAAAAGTTTTACTGCTCTATTGAGAGCAGGGGTAGATTTTGGAAGAATTGATGTTATTCCAAATGTATCAAGAAAGGGGGCTTGATATTGGACAGAATAGAGAAGTGAGAACTGCCTTTACAGATCTTGCTTAACTATTGTATCCAAGTTTGTTACACCCTCAGGGAGACTCAGATTAAGGAAAAGTACTTGGACAGGTGGAAGTAGTCAATATGCTGGATTTATGGCAGTACATCAAGCCATTAAAACAGAACAAGGACAGTGCTATATATTCTGTACTGTGAATGAGGCTATGATAGTTTATGGACTCCAGAAACACAGCTGACCCTATATTTGTTTCTTTTTGGCTTTTTGTCTATTAAACTTGTTTGCAAGATTTGTTTCCTGCAGGTTTAGTACCCTTTACCTGCAGATGCCTGACCATTTAAGTTACATGTCACTCCCTTTCCTCGAATATGATGTGTCACCTCTGGTGACCAAGTTCCAGATGCCAGCTAAAGAACTGACCTCTTGAATGGAATCTCTTGGGGCAGAAACAGCTCTACATCCAATTTTAGCAGGAAGTAGCTATGGGAGAAGAGACCTTTGCCGCTTACCCCCAGACTTTGAGCCCTGTTTGTTCTAGGGGGTAATGATAGGGTGCTTGTGCTCAAGCCCCTACCCTAAGAAATTGTTTTATGTGCTTATTTTCTGCTATCCCTCTTATATTGTTGTAAAGTTCTGTTGACACCAGTTACCCCTGAACTCCTATTAACTATGTAATAAAATATATTGCTAATATATTTTTGCTATGTAAAGGACATGAAAGATCTTGGGGCTGAATGTAATGGTAAATAAGAATTTGAAGATCTTCCCTGCCACTTAATAAGCCTAAGGGAATTTGAAGACCTTCCCTGATTGAAGATTCTTCCCTGCCTCCAATAGGCTGAATGTAATCACATGGAACCTGTGGTGGGAGGAGTTTGTGGAAGGGTGGAACAGAGCCCATAGGAAGCTGGGAATCAGAACAGTTACAACTGGAGGAAGGAGAGGACCCACCCTGGCAGATAGCTAGGCTTGTGAGTGTTGGTTTGTGAGAAGGCTAAAGGATGGTGTGGCTCTCTGTGGCATTATGGTGTATTAACTCCTTTGCTACTGTGATGGATTTGGCTTTATGGTTTGGGGATTTGGTTTTCTGGTGTCTGAATAAATATTTTGCTTCTGTCTTCTATATAGAGAATCTGTTATATTTTGCAATTGAGCACTATGCCAGCATATTTACAGTTACTGTTGGCGCTGTGAATATTGTGTTGGCGCTACACCTAGAACTCCTGGATTTTGGCTATGATATTCCTGGGAGTTTTCATTTTGAGGCTTCTTTCAGGAGGTGACCAACCGATTCTTCGTATTTTTACTTTACCCTCTGGGTCTGAGAAATCTGGGAAATTGTATTTTAAGATTTTCTGAAATATGATGTCCAGGGTCTTTTTATTTTTTATTTATTTATTTTTGATCATGGCTTTCAGATAGTTTAATAATTCTTAAATGTTTCTCTTTGATATGTTTTCTGTGTCAGTTGTTTTTGCTCTGAGGTATTTCACATTTACTTCTACTTTTTTCAGTCCATTGACTTTGTTTTAATATTTCTTGGTGTCTCATGAAGTCATTGGCTTCTATTTGGTCCATCCTAATTTTCAGGAAGTTTGTTGCTTGGGCAAGGTTTTGTACCTCTTGTGCCAGGCTGTTAATTCCCTTTCCAATTCCTTCTTTCATAGCTCCCTTTTTCATTCTTCTCCCTCCCCACTTGCCCCCCCCCCCCATCTGCCCAAGTTCACATTTACATCCACATTTAAAAAAACATTTAAAGTATTTTGACTTGTTTTTTCTCTTCCAAGAACTTAGGTTGAGTTCATGCTGTGTTTTTCTCTGAGGCTTTTCTTTAGGTTATTTTGGAGTCATTCTTTTCTGCATTTGTGTCTTGAATGCCTCTGCCACCATAGTATCTCAGTATGGTGGTAATGGTAGAGTGGGTTTGTTTGCCCATTTTTCCAGCCCAATTTTTTTTTTACTTTAGACTTGGTATCAGAGCTAGGCTCTGCCACTCTTCTGGAGGGAGGGCCTGAAGCTAGTTCTGTTGCTGCTTTCTTTGAGTCAAGTTATTTCAGGATCTCAGGGACAGGCTGGGGACTTGATAACTTTCAGTGCTCCCAAACTAGTCCAATCCAGGTCAAAGTCTGATTGCTGCCCTTCTCCTCTGAGCTCTGATAGGTCCTGACCTAGGTTTATTGGGTCTGAGCAAGTGTAGACTTTTGCTAGACCCTGCTCCTACCACTCAGTTGGAAAATTCTGTTGGTTCAGAGTGGCAAAATCATAGCTTCCCCCTTCGGCCTGGGATTCTTGCCTTGGTTATTCCTCTGCAGGCTGGGCTAGATGCTCAACCCTGCTCTATGCTTGGGGTCTGAATCACACCAGTGTACTGATCATAGCCTCCCTTCCTGGGAAGGGAGTGTAACCATCTCCTTCTCACTCTGTCCTAGATCTGGGACCCAGAATTGGGTAATGGGTAGCAAAGTTGATGGTTCCCACCTGTTCCTGTTGTAGTGCCCAGTTTGGGCCCTGGTGCCTTAGATGGGTGTAGGGCTTCCTTTTGTCCTAGAGCACAGCTTCTTTCTGGGCCCTGGACTGCACGTGTTGAACTCTATTCCCAGTGTCTGCAGGAAAAAAAACTCATTGTGACTTTTTCTGGATTTCTCTGTGAAGATTCAGTCCAGTGCATTTTCTAGTTCTATTCAGAGGAGACCAGACCAGAGAGAGCTCAGTTGCATTGCGTCCTTCTATTTTGCCATCTTGGCTCCTTCCCCCTCCCTTTGTGATATACTTATAATATTTCATGGATTTGTGATTTCATTGGTAGGAGCATTCCCTCCCACTCTTTTAGATCACAATCCCCCACACTATCTCATCCTACAACTTTGTTTTTGCATTGCAATCAGTCCTTCATCAGAGGGTCACCCACTATGCTATTGGGCTTTCTTATAGGTCTCTTGACAATTAGTCAGTACCCAGGCTTCATGTAGCTGTCTGTTGCATTCTATTTCTATGGCCTGTTTGCTTCCTTTTCTGGTGATCTATTTTTTTCCTTTTTATTTGTTTATTTGTTTGTTTGTTTATTTATTTATTTGGTTATCTTTTTGATGATATCTTTTCACCGATTAAGAAAAGAAGTTTTATCAATTCCTTTGGTTTTTACATCACATTCATTTCCAGACATGTCCTCTCCACCCTCACTAAACGTTCACTTCTTTTTTTCCTATATTTATTTTTAGTTTTCAACATTCACTTCCATAAACTTTTGAGTTTTAAATTTTCTTTGCCCCCCCTTGTCCCTTTCCCAAGATGGTGTGCAATCTGATATAGGCTCTACATATACATTCTTATTAAATGTATTTTCACATTAGTCATGTTGTACAAAAAGAATTAGAATGAATGGGAGGAATCACGAGAAAGAATAAACAAAACAAAAAAAATAGAGAGCAAATGGTCTGCTTTGATCTGCTTTCAGACTCCATAGTTCTTTCTCTGGATGTGAAGCACTTTCCATCATGAGTCTTTTGGAGTTAGATCTTTGTCTTAGATCCTTGCATTGCTGAGAATAAACCTTCACTTCTAACAAAAAATAAAAAGTTAAACAAAACACCTGACAACTTGTGTAATGTCCCATATCTATAGTCCTCCACTTCTCTAAGGGAGAGAAGGAGGTGTATGTCATCCTCTATTCTCCAGGACCAAGATTGGTTGTTATAAATAACATTCTTCTTTTATCATGTGACTCTTTTCATTAACACTATTGGATTCATTTTTCTTGGTTTTGCGCACTTCATTTTTTTTATCATTTCATACAAGTCTTCCAGGTTATTTTATTGGCCTACCCTATGGCACCGATAGCACTAAGGAGTCCTACACTCACCCTGGCAAATTTGCACATATTCTACTTGGGTAAAAGACCCAAGGAGCTTGGGCTCCTGTCCTCTGATTGCCAGAGAGTGAGCAACCCTCGATCCCTAAGCCTTCACTTCTCTTAGTAGGGTGATACTGACTTATTTTCAAAGGATGTGGTGGATGAATTTCTGGGTCTTCCAAATTTTAATTTCTACTTGGCCCCCATGACCCACCTCCTTTTTGAACCTCCTGTATTTATATTAGTGATCCCTCTTCACGTGCCCATGACATAATGGCATCATCTCTGCTTGGAAGCAAATAGACCTTCTTGGATACTAGATAAGATGGTTTCTTATTCTCAGCATAGTAAGACAGTATAATAACTAGCATCCAAAGCCTAATAAAACCACAAAGCATCTATCAAGAGTTGACAGTTCCTCAAAGTCTCAGAAGTCCCTCAACAGTGGATTAATTCAGACCCCAAAGTGTTAGAAAATGTACAGTTTGAGTCTGTTTAGCCCTTCCCTCCGGCTCTCCTTTGAATAGGCCTAGGGGTGCCCTATCTGTGATTGTTGCTTACACCTAGGTCCCCAAAGGGCAGTTGAATATTCCCCTCTTCGGGGTTCTATGATCAGTTAGCCCTGAGGGGGTGAAATTTCTAAATCCTGTCACTCCTGAGTTCTCATTTGGTGTGTTCCTCTTAATATTGATTAACCAGTTAATTAGCCCTTTACAAAAGGATATCAAAAAGAAGATATAAAGAGGCAGAAGTTACAAAAACATCCCCCTACACAGGAGGGACATTCTCCCCTCTATACATGCTCACTCAGTCCCTGTGGAGAGTGGGCTCAAAATTGAACAGGCTGGTACAAAACAACCCTTCTCCCTATCCAACGCAAGGGCAAATTCTCTTTTCGTCTCACATTTGGACCCGAAGGAGAGCAGGGTCAAACTAAAGCAGAAAGGTAATAATCCGTGGAGGCGATGCCTGTGGCTGAGGGCTACCTCGGGGCTCTGGGAGTCCTTTTGTCCCTTTCTGGAGTCTTCACCCAGTTGCCTTAGTACCCAATATACTGATGGGAAGGGTCTAACAGTTTGCTACTCGGGACTGGCTCATCAGACTTGGCTTGCCCTGCTGCTATAGGCTCTAGCTGTCTTATCAGACTCTGCTATTGCTCTATTACTGGTCAGGCTTCCTGAGGGACCCTTGGAAGCCTCTTCTAGCCTTTTGAAGCTTACTCTGTTTTAAACCTTGGTTGGTTCTATCTCTGGATATTCAACCACCTAAGACCAGAAAAGATGAAACAAAAAAAAAAATAGGAACCATGTGCTCAGGGATATTTGGCTACCTCATCAGTATCCAAAGCCACTGACTCTCTTATCCAGAGGCTCAAGGCATTTTCTTTCTCATTTAAAAGTTGACAAGGTAGAGAGAAGCCCAAAAAGGGTCAACGGGCGTATTGATTCTTTTATATTTAAACTCAGTTCTGACTCTAGCTTCAGTCTTTCTGGCTCTGAAGCCCACCAGAAAACTCCTTATCACCTTCAGCACCTGCCCTTCTCTCATTCATGACCAGAAGGAAACTCAACAACTCAGGTGTTGGATACCAACAGTTATCACCCACACCAGCAGGGAATATTGCAAATAGTTTGAGAACTGAACCCTCATTGGCCAATCCTCCATAAGTCACTAGACAACATAGTAGAAATTGTACAATTCTGATCCTGGAACTCACAACACTGGGAATGCATCCAAGAGGACTTAGAATCTTAATTTAGCCCAACATGTGGAATTTGGTCCTGCCTGTGTTGATACTGATAGGGACCACCATCCTCTTCTGGTTGCAGCTAGTTCATCCCAGAATAGAATGAGTGGTCCCAACAAGGAGAAGCCAACCTCTATCACTGCTATAGCTTCCTTCTCTAATCTTGACTTATCACAACTCCTGTAGTGTAACCATATCAGGTCCTGTTGACCTTCTTCTCAAATATACCCACAGCTCTTTATTAAGTACCTACACTGTTCTATACACAGAGGATATACTTTTTTTTTTAAAGAAATGATTCTTACTCTCAAGGAGATTATGTTTTAAACACCAAAATCTCTTATTGCTATGCAGAACATTGGAGAAGGGTGGCTATAAAATGAAGGAATGTTACATTTGAATTTTCCCCATGTTTTTGCTTCTTACAACAAAATAATCTTCCACCAACATTCATATACCATAGTTAGTTTAGCTCTTACCCAATCTATTTTTTAAATTCTTTACTACCACAGAAGTGCAGCTATAAAGGTTTTGCTATATCTGGGACCTTTGTTTCCCTTGTCTTTGACCTCCTACAGTGGAATCTTTAGACCAATACTTTGTCACTTTTTTTTTTTTAGCATAATTCCACATTGCTTTCCAGAATGGCTAAACCAATTTGGAGTTCCACCAACAGTGTGTTTAGTAAACCTGCCTTTCCTGAACCCCTCTCTAACACTTCCCATACTTCATCATCTTTACGATTTTTGGGGTGTGGGCAAGACCTGAGAATTGTCTTGATTTATATTTCTCTTATTATTAGTGATGGGAGCAATTTTTCCATATAGTTGTTAATAATGTACAATTCTTTTTTTTTTTTTTAAGCAATTGGGGTTAAGTAACTTGCTCAAGGTTACACGGCTAGTCATTACTTATGTGTGGGTGCTCATTTTCTGAGGCCGGATTTGATCTCGGGTCATTCCAGCTCCGAGGCCAGCGCTCTTACTCAATGCGCCACCTAGCCACCTCAGTACAGTTCTTTTAAGAACTGTTCAAACATCGAAAAGAAAAACTTTAAAATGCTTAAGAACTCTGATCAACAAAATCACTAACCACTATTCCATAAGAATGATGATAAAGCTTACTACCCATGTCCCAGTAGAGAGGTGATGGTCTGAAGGTTCAGAATAAGTCATAATTTTTGGATGTGGCCAATGGTGTAATTTGTTTCATTTGACTATGCATATTTGTTATGAGGTGGGTTTTGTTCTTTTTTTGTTTTCAGTGGGCAGGAAGAGGTGGGAGGGAGAGAAAAATTAGGTTTCCTTTCTGGTCCTAGCTGTATTGTTTTCTGCAAAATATTTTCAATATCATGTACTCAAAATTATCTTAACCTTTGCTAGGTTAAGAATTTTCTCAAACAAAGACATCAAGGAGACAAGTACTTTGATTTTGCTCGATTTAAAGAAATGTTGAGACCTTTTATGTGTAGGCTACATATCTATTTGGAACTTAGTATGGAATTTGCTATAAGTTGCTAGACTAAATCTATTTGTTGCCAAATTAATTCCTATTTTTTTCTTTTTTTTTTTGGAGGGCAATTGGGGTTAAGTAATTTGCCCAAGGTCACACGGCTAGATTTTTGTTTTTTTGTTTTGTTTTGTTTTGTGTGTGCATTAAGTGTTTGAGGCCGGACCCGAACTCAGGTCCTTCTGACTCCAGGGCCGACGATATATTCACTGCACCACCTAGCCACCCCTAATTCCTATTTTCTCTAGCACGTTTTGTCAAATAGGGAGTCAAGTGTTATCTTGAATTTATTAAACACAGGGCTATGAGTTTGGTTGTTTCTGATTGTTTATCTAGTGTGTTCCACTGATCTACTTTTCTATTTTTTTTTTAAACAATACCAACCATTTTGGTGATTTCTACTTTATTATGTACTTTGAAATCTGGATTTTTTTCATCATTTCCCATAAAATTCTAGACATTTGCTCCTCCAAAAGAATTTTATTATTTTGCCTACCTCTATAAAATAAACAGGTAGTAGTTATATAGTACTAAATCTGTAAAGTAGATGATGTCATAATTTTTATTATATTGGAGTGGTCCAAACATGAACAGTTAATATCTCTTCACTTAAATCTTTTATTTATTTATTTTTAAAGCAGTTGCTCAAGGTTACACAGCTAGTTATTTTATGTGTGGGTGCTAATTTTCTGAGGCTGAACCGATCCCAGGTCCTCCCAACTCTGGGGCAGGTGCTCTTACTCACTGCGCCACCTAGCCGCCCCTGAATTTTTATTTTTTATAAAAATTATTTTGTAATCATGTTTTTTTTTTTTTTTGGAGGGTAATTGGGGTTAAGTAACTTGCCCAAGGTCACATGGCTAGGTTTTTTGTTTGTGTGTGTTAAGTGTCTGAGGTCAGATCCAAACTCAGGTCCTTCTGACTCCAGGGCCAGCTCTACTCATTGCACCACCTAGCCACCCCTATAATCATGTTTACCTAAATTTTTAGGTTTCTTAATAGATCACCTTCTAGATATTTTATTCATTATATAGTTATGTTAAATGAGATGTCTTTTTCTATCATCTCTTCTAGGTTTTATTTATTGTTATATAAAATAATTATATTCTATCTTGTAAATTTACTGTCTCAATTTATTTGTGATTCTCTGGGACTTTCTAAGAAAATCATCATGTTGCCTTGTAAGTAAGTAATTTTGTCTCCTTTTTGCCAGTGTTCATGCCTTTTCTTTCTCTTTCTTGCTGCTATTTCAATAAGAATTCTTATAGAACTGTATAAGAGGAATAAGTTTCATCCTTGCTTTTACCTTTGTAATACCCAAGAACCCTTCTCCTGACTCTTGCAAATAATGCCAGCTTTTTAATTTATATATATACTTTTTTTAGCATATTAAATGCACACCTCTATGCCTATGCATTTTAGGTTTTTAGCATAAGTGAATTCTTTTTTGACAAATATTTTTCTTTATATAACCATGTAGTTTTGATTTGTTTTTCATAAGATTAATTATGTTGATGGCTTCCCTAATGCTGAAGCTCTTTGCATCTCTGGAATAAATCCAATTTGATTATAGTGAGTAATTTTTATTTTTTAAAAATAATTTATTATTTTTAGTTTTCAACATTCACTTCCATAAGATTTTGAGTTTTACATTTTCTCCTCCTCCCTCTCCTTCCCCCTCACCAAGACAGTGTGTAATCTGATATAGGCTATACTTATGCAGTCATATTAAACCTAAGCCTCCCAAAGGCACTACAGAAAGTGCCACAGCCTTCCCCACTCAAAAAAGAAGAGAAACCGAACTTTTAAAAATCAGGGCTTTAGAAAAAGGGGGAAACTCTGGATCTCTTACTCATTATTCATAATCACTTCTCTCATCCCCCCATTTGATTCTATTGAGAGGAATGGCCTCCTCAGTGGATCACTAACTAGTATGACAAACACTTCATCAAGGGTTTCTAACTATGGGACTTATGAGAGGAGGCAACGTAAGGGGAAAAAGGAAAGATGGACAGCACTTTGACAAAATCTAAGAGGAATATTCCCTTTGACAACATTTTGACAAAATTAAAGGGGGCAATCCCCTTTGATAAGTAGACTTCCAGATAAAAGGTACAAAAGGAAAAAGTAAACAGCAGTAGAATTGTGCATTTCATAGACATGTCTCTCTCTGTTCCTCTAGAAATATCCAATGTGTTTTGGGTATGGTCTCAGAGCAATTCTTCTCCGGCTCAGGTCACATTTCTACAAGAAATTTTCTTTTCTGCTTAAAGTTTCCTACACAATTGGCCTTCACATGGTTTTAAATTTACTTTGTCAATAACCAGGTCAGATAATGAAAGTTAGCTCAAATCTTATGTCTCTATTATGTAATTTGATTTTTTTTATAAAGGTTTATTGATTTTGCTGTCTTTTCAAATAAGTAGATTTTATTTTTATTACTTCTATAAGTCTTCGTTTTCCATTTTATCTATTTCTCTAGTTTTTAAATTTTCTCTTACAATTTTTTGGGGGCTACAAATTTAATTCTGTCATTTTCCTTCCATTTTTTATTGTATGCTCAGTTCATTAGACCTCTCTTTCTATTTTGTTAGTGTGTATTTTAGAGAGATAATGTACTAGTTACATCCCCAAATTTTGATGTATTGTTGCATTGTTATTCTTTTTCACATAGCTATTAGTTGTTTTAATGTTTTGTTCTTTGACCTACTTGTTCAGAATGTCATTACTGTCTCCTTTTTGGTCTTTGTATTCATTTCTGTTCCCTATTTGTTGTCTTGTAGCCTGTAAAAATGTGTCTAATATTTCTGTATATTCATGTATAACTTCTCAATACTATTAAGAGAAGGCCTCTTTTTGGAAAGCTACCATTAATGCTGAAAAGCATGTATTTTTCAACAGTTCTGTTCAGAAAATATTTCTTTCAAGCCTAATTTCTCTAACAGTCCTTTTTGTTTGACTTTGTTAGATTTTTGCAGACATCCTCTGAAGAACAGTTAATTCTTCTATGAATTTAGAAAATATATGATACAGTTTGATTATGCTTGATTATGATAGTTTCATTGTTCATGATGTCTTTTAAGAATAAATGTTTTCCCTGTTTATCTCTTCATTTTTCAAATGTTATTTTTGCTTTTTATGATAGTATGATCACATATCCTGATTTTCGGGAGTCCCTTGATGGATGATAAATTTTGTTTTTATTCTTTATGTGGCTTTGTTAAGATATATTTTTTATATGTAGCAAATTATCGTTTTTCTTATTTTGCCATTCTCTTCTGTTTTGTTAGAATGCTTAATTCATTCACATTTAAAGTTATGATTGCCAAGCTTGTGTTCTCTTCCATTATTTTTTGGTTTAATTTCCATCCCTTTCCTCTTTTAAGTCAGTACTTTAACCTTAGGTTGTTTTTTTTTTTTTTTAAAGCAATTGGGGTTAAGTAACTTGCTCAAGGTTACACGGCTAGTCATTTGATTTATGCGTGGGTGCTCATTTTCTGAGGCTGGATCTGATCTCGGGTCATCCAAACTCCGAGGCCGGTGCTCTTACTGTGCCACCTAGCCGCCCCGTTAGGGCAATTGGGGTTAAGTAACTTGCCCAAGGTTACACGGCTAGGTTTTTTTTGTTTGTGCGGATTAAGTGTCGGAGGCCGGCTCCGAACTCAGGTCCTTCTGATTCCAGGGCCGGCGCTCTATTCACTGCGCCACCTAGCCGCCCCTGTTTTTTTTTTTAAACATTGATTTGATGCTAGTCTTTTTCCACAGGTACCTCCCTTCTCTTTACCTGAATTCTCTTTCATTCTTTGGATTGTAGTAAGTTAATTTCTCTTCCTTTTCATTCATTGATCCATTTGTTTCTTTATCTATTTCCCACCCTTCCTTAGCCCTTCTTTCTTGTGCAGATTGTGTGGTTCAAAATCCCCAGCCCCCCAACATCATAACTTAATATCCTTTTGTGGTTCGCCTTTCTAAAAGTTTTCTTTTGCTCTTTCCTCTTCCTTATTTCTATCTTCTTCTGGTTATTTTTTTTCTCCTGAACTCTTCTCTAATTCATGGGCTAAACTCTGATCTCTCTCTTTGTTTCAGGGTTCCATCACGAGAGGTGGAGCTTCTGTAGTACCACATTTGAGCTATCTCCTCTGTCCCTATTGGGATATTTATAGATCTCACACCATCCGATCCCTCCACCTTGTTTTTTGTAGGACTTTCTTCTATGCTTTATCCTGGAAGTACCAGTTCATAAAGTAAGCAGTAGGTGAGCTGGTAGTCACTCTCTAACCTGAGTCATTAGCTATGTTCTACCTCCAGTCCTTAATGTGACTTTATCCCTCCTAAGGCTAATATAATCCTCTTTATGTTGGCTCCCCCAGGGCCTTATTAATATCCTCTCCTGGGGTGGAATGCAGGCTTGGGAAGCATAATCTTTGCTTTAGAGAAGATAATCATCTATATACATATTCTCCCTGTATAAGGTCCCAGTTTCTCATCACAAATATAGACCTTCCTCACCCCCAGAGGAAAATCTTTAACCATCATCTTTAATTTACCCCTCTGGTGCAAGATCCCCTTTATTCCATTCCCAAGGCCTTCCCTTCCACTGTTCTCACCTTCCTCCTCCCCTCACACTTGCTGAAAAACTGAATAACCATCCCTCTTCTGCTCACCTCCAGACTTAATGTACAGTATCTTCAGCCCATGCCTCCCCTCTCACAGCTCAAACAACTTCCTACTCTGTAATCTGCCCCCTTCCCAAAATAGCCACTTAAAACAGACTGTAAACTATTCGGTTCTTCCTCCTTCCCTAATCTTGACACTTTAGGGTACCCTGGAGTTTTTTATTTCTTAGCTACCATTTGTCTTTTGTTCATCCCTCTTGTTGTTGGTTTTTGTTTGTTTGTTTTTTGCTTTTTGGAGGGGGGAAAGCAGGGCAATTGGGGATAAGTGACTTGCCCAAGGTCACATGGCTAGTAAGTGTTAAGTGTCTGAGGCTGGATACGAACTCAGGTCCTACTGACTCCAGGTCAATGCTTTATTCACTGCACCACCTGGTTGTCCCTGCCTTATTCCATTTGTTGGAGCAAAAGCAGTTACCATCCCTGAATCTTCTAGCAGGATTGCCCTTGTTTTCTTTTCTCTTAAAGTAGCAGTTAAAATTTTTAGTCCTAGATGCTATGGTATTCTGAAAAAAAGAAGAAAACTAAGGTTTTGCTTTGCTTTAGAGTTTATCATTTTGGAGGACTCCATATATGGGAAATATTAGCATTGTAGGAATCATGTTCGTTCTCACTTGATTCACTCCCCTTCAACTCTACTCCTCTCCCCATGTTTAAAGTACACATTTAATTTCTTATGGCAGACTGGGTATGTAAAAATTCCTACCAATCTCTAATGTGTCATATATTATAGTCCATTGTAGTCCATATTGACATAAACTCTCTTCATTACAAAAGGCACCTCCTGGCTATTGGGGAGTCATAACCACAGCATACCAGATGCCCCAGAGGGAAGGAAAACAGACATAACACACAGCTTACCTGGCTGCCTACTTAGGGGTTGATATATCTGAAGAGAAACAGAGAAATGCTGTTATCAGGGAAGGCTCCTGGTTATTACATAATGTAACCATACCCTTCCTCAATCCTGATGTTTCGTTTGATTTGGAGTCATTTTGCAAGAAACCTAAGCCTCCCAAATGCACTACAGAAAGTGCCAGAGCCATAAGCAAATTCCTGTACCTGGGGGAAATTCATTTGAGTGGAGGATGAAGAGGTTGAGGGGGATAATAGTGACGTCTCTAAGTTATGAGCACTCCTGCTTGTGGTTAAGGTAGATTGGAGAAGACATCTTAGAAGTTAGAGAGGTTAAGGAATTGGGAAGGAGAGGCAGGATATACAAAGGGAGAAAGACTTGGGGTGGAGACGACTGAGTTCAGTACTGAAGGAGAAGACGGTGGGGTTTATGTCATCTATGGTGGTCCAAGCACAGGAACAAAATGAGTGAACTTGTTGAATGAATTGATTGAACTCATTCGAGTTGTATGCAGGTATAGTTTGAAAATATAGGCCGAGGCATCATAAATAAAAGGAATTAGAAACATGTAAAGAGAGAGAGAAACCCTGAGGCATTGAAGGTAAGAAATGAGACTAAATTAGAAAAAGGGGGTGGTTCTTGACAGGCTTTAACATTTGATGTCCCAATAGTAAAATTATGTGGAAAATATGAGATAGTTCAGAAGATAAGTGACTTGGAAGCTAATAAGATGGGCGGGTCCAGTTGGGGCATTATGAGATGGATGTTCATGCAAGGGAGAATGTTACACTTGAGGCAGGAGGACAAGTTAGAAAATAGTGGGAGATAGAAGCAGAAAAAAATGAAAGCATTTGAATAAGATACTGAAGTCATAATAACATTGACTCCGAGTAGCTCATCTGACTACTGACTCAGCCTGTGGGGATAAATAGCAGTCGAAGGAATGATGGGAGAAAGTAGCCTCATGAAAATCTCTATCGAGCTAGCCAGTGCTTTGGTTCTTCTTGCCATATCTCTGCTGAGTTAACCACTGATTTCCTCCCTTCAGAAGGGGAGTTCTTCACCTGGTGGACCACAGGCCCAGCTATTATGCCTGTGGACAACATACAGACATTTAGCTTGAATTGAAAATCCTGGGTCAGACTTTGCCCAGGATCAAAACAAGACCCTAGCTCAGCTATAGATAATGAGTAGGCCACCCTGGGAAAAGTCACTTGACCCCATCCCTCCACCCCAACTGTGAGGAAAAAATGAGAGGGATTCTACAAAATTTAGGGAATATTCCATTTGAGGGATAGGGGGAAATCCTCCCAAACAATACCCCATTTAGATCTGGGACCACCTGAAGTTTTTTTTTAATAACTAGATGAGGAATTTAGATAGGAGTTTTGAAAATATTTGCCTTGATACTCCACCCCCTGCCACACCTGTTAGGAGTTCTATGTATGGGACCATGGTGGGTCACACCCAATAGTTTAAGAATTTTATGTACTGTTTTAAGTTCAGACTTCAAAGTTGGAAAGGAAAGGAAAGGAAAGGAAAGGAAAGGAAAGGAAAGGAAAGGAAAGGAAAGGAAAGGAAAGGAAAGGAAAGGAAAGGAAAGGAAAGGAAAGGAGGAGAGAGGAGAGGAGAGGAGAAAGAAAAAAGAAAAGAAGGAAGAAAGAGAAAGAAAGAGGAAGGAAAGATGAAAGAGAGAAAGGAAGGAAGGAAGGAAGGAAGGAAGGAAGGAAGGAAGGAAGGAAGGAAGGAAGGAAAGAAGGAAGGAAGAAAGAGAAAGCTATAGAGTGGAATATGGTCAGGTGATAGGAGGGTCAGGCTTCCTAGCCAGTTGATACCCTCCATGGCCATCCTAACTTAGCCAGACTGATCCCCAGCCAACAAAGCAGGCCATATGAAGGGAGAGAGAGCCTTCCTGGACTGTTTAAGCACAAGTTGGAGGTGCATTGAGACTGGTTTGGGTGTGTTCCTCTAAGCAGAGTGGAATAAGTCTAGGATGCCTTGTTTGTGCAGAGACAAACAGATCTCCTACAAAAGGTCAGTAGAGGTATAGCAATAAGAACCTAAGGAATAGGGAAGCCCTAGTGATGGGTAGGAAGGTTCTAAGGGACTGGGGTAAGAATCTAACTAGGCTCCTCTCACAAGAGGACTGGGACAGACAATGACAAATCACCTGTGTTTACCACCTGGACTTTATCCAGGAATTAGAAAACAACTGAATGTGTCACAGTTTCCCACATCACTCCTCTGGGATGTGGGAAATAAAAAGATACAATTTATGGTCACCCTGAATATTGAAGTGGATGCTGGGCCCTCCTCCAGACACTTCAGGGTGAGGAACCAGCCCAATCATCCCCATATTGAGGCACAGGGTGACCAATAATCACACTTTATATTAGCCAGAGGGAAATAGCAGGCACAATAGCACAATGGGGATCTGGCTCCCATGATCCACAATGCCAAAGGGCTGATGTGCCCCCAAAAGGGACCTGCAAGAAGGAAGCAGAGGCTCTAATACAAGGGTGCAATGGGGTTTGGCATCTTGAGTGCCAGGGAGCTACCCACTCAGTTTGTCACTGGGTTCGTGAATTTTAGGGCTAGTCCATAATCCTAAACCAGCCCCAGGTAAAGAATCCCATTTGTGTTCCCAACCCAGAGTGCAAAAAGTCTGGGTGACAGTGGGCCCCGTTGGCCTCTTGCCTGAGGAGGTAACCTGCTAACATGCATTCTTCTCCCAGGCTAACATCACCACATCCATGCATATTGATTCAGGGTACTTCCCCCAGTGAGTGGCAGAAACTGATGAGTACTCCTAAAGAAAACTGGGCAGCCATGACCAGCTAGACAACAGCTAGACAACAGTCTTCCTCCTGGTGGGAATCCTTTCTGGGATGCTCCAAAGACAGTGACTCTACTAAAGATCCAGGCATATTTTTTCAATGCTATTGTTTGGGACTCTGCTAAGAGTTCCTATGTCTTACGTCTGTGGGAATAGAGAACTTTTAGAAAAAATAAAACCAATGCAATGCACTTGGAAAGAGCTTCAATGGCTGCCTAGTATTATTCAAGGTGTGTTAGGATGCAGCCTGACCAGACCAGGCATCCTCCCCATGCCCCTCAGGAAGGAGGGGT
Organism: Gymnobelideus leadbeateri; assembly: GCA_011680675.1. Classification (NCBI taxonomy): domain Eukaryota; kingdom Metazoa; phylum Chordata; class Mammalia; order Diprotodontia; family Petauridae; genus Gymnobelideus; species Gymnobelideus leadbeateri. Next base: position 17,401 of record WOXC01009752.1, on the reverse strand, counting down.
TGGGTAGGCACCGACTTGGCTGAGCAAGCCAAGAGCATGGCTCCTGTGACATGAGAGGAACTCTACCACCCCCTGTGTGTGTCCTTATTAGCTTACTTGTGATTGGCATCTTTAGGAGGTTTGCTGGGGCTCTGCCTGCCCTAGGATAATGCTTTTGAAAAACGAAGTTCCAGAGTAGCTGACATTACTCCCCTCCCACTCTCTCCCTCCCTCCTCCCCCCAAGCCACCCCAGAGTATAGGACACTGCTACCCCTAACCGCTGTTGCCACTCAGACCCATCTGGAAGTATTTTGCCTCTCAGGGACCAAAAAGGAACTGAGAAGCCAAGTGGTTGTTGGAGCTGATTAGTACATGTGTCTTTGTATCCTTTCTGTGGTTCAGATATGATCAATAAACTCTGTAGAGTTGGATTTGAGGAGTGTTTGTATTCCCTGAAATCTAGGGCTATACTCAGTTACTCAGGAAGTGGAAGACGCTTCTAACCATTTCTTAAGAGTTTGATTTCACAGATCTTCCATTCAATTACTTGGATGCCTTGTGGTGGTGTGGAGATGACCCTGGATTCTCAAAGGCCATGCCAGTGGAATGAATACTAGCACTCACAGTTTCTACCAAGCTAGAAAGGCTTCAAGTACCGGCCTGGCGACAGGCTATGTGTCCTATGTCCAAAGACCAGAAGACTAGGTTTTAGGAAGCTCATTGCCAAGTTTGGCTATGGGGTGAAACTTTTATTTCCAGCCCAGGAACTCTTGTAGACCATCTACTAGGTTCTCTTTGGGTTGTGATCTGGATTGGGGGAGGGACTACCCACACTGACGAAATCACAGATCCTTGAAGTATTGAAATAAATGATTTCACCAACTCAGAAAATTCCTGGCTTGGATTTGGGAAAAGGTAGATGAAATCAGTGTACTGTGGCACCAAAAATTGTGCATTTGTCTGAGGAACTTGGCACCGCCCACTGGCACATGACTATCTTGTTAAAAAATAAGAAGATTCTTCAGTTTCATGTTTAGTCACATTTTAATGTATACATGTATGCATACATGCACATGTATACACACCTCTATCTGTATACACTTGCATAATGAGTGTGTGCTGGTGTCTTATGTGAATGTCCTGATGGATGCTCCTCTGGGACAGGATGCAGGGAAAGTGACGACTTCTGTGTATATATGTACATGCCCACTGAGTGTATGCAAGTACATACATCGGGGTACAATACATTGGGTACAAGGAGTTCCTTTGGCTCTGGAACATGAGGTGTATTGCTCTTTCAAAGCAGAGGCCAGAGGGAGCCAACTTGGGTGAAAGAGAAACCAGCCCAGGGCAACCAGGCTTTCTCCCAGAGCACTGACATCAGAATCAGGGAGGGGGTGTAATTTCCTGGAAGAAAGTTGGTGGAGGAAGGGGTTGCTTTTTCCTCATGACAACCCTTATTCCCATGTGGTCATCTGGAAATCTGTAGCAATCTGCCCCTGGCTGCCACTCGCAGGGTTTTGTCGCCCTGGAACCCCTCTCCAGGGCTACCTTCCCTTTCCCCTCCAGCCCTTATTGATGTGAGAGCTAGGGTGCCCTGGTGGGACTATCACCATACTTTCCTCCCAAATTTGGCTTGTATAAAAACTAAGCATGACCTATAACTGGTGGTATTTTTCAGTGTATACCTATACATCTTTTTGTTTCTTTCAAAGAGATTTCATCTTAGTGATTCAACTTATATTTGGGGATGCCCTGTGTTGAGAGCAATAAGACATTTTCGATGAGGACCTCATTAGAGTTGCTCGATACCTGCATCTAGGAATCTTTTTCTAGGGACAGGAAATCAGGATCTGAGCACAGCTTTCATCACTGATCACTCCAATTCTGGTGCATGCTACCAGGATTCTAGAGCAGCACAGACCTTGACCCTGGATGGATACAGTCACAAGTGAACATCCCTGTCACCCCAGTGATTACATAAAGGGAGGGGACCCAGGACCAAACACCACAGCTAGACTGCACCTCCCAGTTATAAGTGGCCTCTGCCCTACACTCTCACCACAAGCTTCATTTATCTCCAATCATAGGCCCATCTGATCCCAAAGGTCCCAGCCTCCCTTTTCTAATAAGCCCTGGCTCCTCTAAACATCCTAGAAGTACCAGGAAAATCAGCCACCTGCCCCTTGCTTAAGCTATTCATGGAAACCCCAGGCTTGAGAGAGTATCCCAGGAAAAGTCTCCTACATGCACACCACAACTGAGTACCCCATGGTGGCTCATTCTTCTATGACAGTCGGTTGGGAGGGTCACAGTTTAGAAGACTCAACTTGAAAACCTTCAGGAAATCTTCATACCATTATGTTGGTATGGGCCTTCTATCACAGGGATTCTACCAGACTGAAACTTTGAAAGTATCACAGGAGAAGGAATGGTGTTATGTTCTTGAATCCTAGTGTGACCATCCAAAAAACCTAGAGCTTATAGGCCTGAGAACCATAACGCTCACTTGCATCGGGCTGCTTCTCCTGTCTATTTTCTGAAAACTTCCATATTCTATGCTTATATCCCCTATTTTATTCTCTAGGTACTATCTAGTATCTCTTTGCCTGTGACATCAGAGATGGAAAACCAACCAGATGCTGAGAGCGAGAACCTGCTCCTTCCTTATGAGACCTAGGCTCCAGGAGCTGCCCTGTGCATGAATTATACCATTACTAAATCGATTTTTTTAAAATTATTAGTTTATTAGTTTAGTTTCAGTTAACAAGATTCAATTCCATAGTTCCTTGATTTTCAAATTTCCTTTACTTCACTAAATCTATTTTTGATGTTGGCTAGCAGCAAAAGAGAGCTCATTGAAAATATGGTGCTGAGTCCGCATGTAGCCATTCCAAGGCACATCACTGATCCCCTTCCTCTTCCTAGTGTGGCCCAAGGTCACACCCTAGATTCTAGCAACTTTTCTGCTTGTATTTTTTCTCTTGTGGTCCCTACTCCATAGTCTTGATCGTACACACACACACACACATACACACACACACATTCCACCAAGGTGTTTCATTTGAGGCCTTGGGCACTCCCCTGTGTGAGTTAAAATGTGTCATAATAAAGGCCTATTTACACTTTTCTGGACTGTCTTATTCTTTTGTGAAGCCCCCTCTATATCCCATAATTTTTGCAAAGGACACTGAGGAAGCTTGTCCTTTTAAGGACAAAGGAGTGGGGTGGGGAGGGACAATGGCCAGTGTATACCAACTCATTATTAAGAGGACAGGCCTTGGAAGGGGGACCCCTTTTCCTTCCCAGTGTGTTTCCTTAAGCTTCATCCACACTGGGTTCACCAGTTCCTGATTGTTGGCCTACCAATGGATACTCCATTTTGTCAGGTTCAGTTTTCTGCCAGCCCATTCAATTTATTTTAACGTAGCCTGCCTACTCCCATGGCTTTGATGAAAGGATTCCATCCCCTGTCGTGGGCCCAACCATCCAGAAAATCTTTGTCCATGACTCTCATGGCTCCTGGACTCCTTGGAGAAGGCAGAGCATTCTGGTCCTGATTCTCCCAGGTTCTAGGCTTATTCCCTGAAACTGTTTACCTCCCTTCTTTCCCTATTCCCCACAAAACTGCCTGTATTGTTTCTGTGGGAACTACTTTCTAAGCCTCTTGAACAGAATTTTATTCCTTCTTTAACAGTCTAGGCTAGGTTTGTTAGATGGAAAGAGCTATACATTATAAGCTTGCCTCTCATTCCATATAAAAAAGCTATGTCATATCGCTATAAGCCTCAGTTTCCCCAAATGTAGAACACCTTTTTATCATCAGCATCTTGAGGAGGGAGAGAGGCCAAATGATATTACCTGTGCTATCTCTTCTGAACTCATGGGGGGGGAAAAGTGAGTACAAAATCCAGATAGGACTTTTTCATCCATAGCAGTATATCTTAAGCACCCAGGACAAGGGAATGGGAGGGTTTTGCATGCTTGGCAAGGAAAACTGAGCAGTGAAGGCAAACTGTATGAGATAAACAGAATTTTATTTGGGATTTTTTAAAAAAAGCACCTTAAAAAGACCTAGCAAAGTCAGCTTACTTATAGGCTAAGAACCTGACAAGTTAAGAGTCCCTCTCTTTTCCTCAGGCAAATCCTGCTCTTTGAATAGATAACAAAACTTCCCTATGATAACCCTGTGTGCTCATGGCTAGCTGGCTTATCCAGAAGAGAAACAAAGTAGGACTGTCTGGAGGAGTAGATCAGGCAACTAACTAAATTATCAGTAAAAAGAACTGAGAATAAGGTCCTTGCGAGTCAAAAGATAATGGAGATGGTTTGTGCAAAGCAAAGCGGTCAGGAGAATGAGTAAATGCAGAGCAGGACAAAGGTAGCTTATGGGAACGTGCCAGCCGAAGGCAAGCTGGAGGGCCAGCCCAGGTAGTGCTTAATTAGTGCACTGCTTTACAGGTTAGGAAAGGCAATGTGGGAGGCCTTTGACCTTTGCCTACCTGGAGGCTCTCTGACTAGGCTAGCCTGGCAAATAATATTTTCATGACATGAACTGTCTTGCCTAATGGTCCTGGGATCAGACTCTTTGCACTGAGGCCTGAGGGACTACAGGCCACCAGCCAAACCACCAAATGGAATGAGGGTTTAGGGTGTTTGGGACAGGATACCTGTCCACAGGTACTGCTTAGCCCAAGGGCAATTCCTGCTCTCTGGCCCTGAGGGAACTTGCCTACGAGCAGAAAGGACTTCTGGGGAAAAGTTCATCCCACTCTGCTTACACAGAGAGAGCTAGAAGTACCCTGTCCAGGACCACTGACTCTGAAATTGGGGAGAAGAAGCTGGGGGCTCCTCTATCCTTTTCCTTCCAGCCCCCACTTCTCTCTCCCCTCACCCCAATTCAACAATAAAGCTTATCAGTCTGGTTCCCCTTTTAGGAAGCTTTGCTCTCAGTTTCCCCCTCTTTAGAACATCATTCTCACCCACTAGCTAACTCTCAGAAGGAGGCCTAAATCTCTGAATGGTTATTTGGGGGTTGGTGGGAGAGGGGGGCAGATCCTAAGCATTAAGAGTGAGGAGACCCATTTCAGCTTTAGTCCCTTGAGGAAGAGAAAAGGATGTGGGGTTTTATGACCTCGGGAGTGAATGATTGTTCCAGCAATGATGACTTAAGGGCTTGGGGCTTGAACCTGTATGTCCTATTTCCCAATCCCTTCCCTGACTCTATAACACTGGTAAACAAAAATATTTTTCACCACCTTCAGGACAAGCAAGACTCAATTCCTTCCTGTCTTCCTCTGCTTTCTTTTCCATCTTTCTGTCCCTCCTTCTATTTCTCTCTGTCTCTCTTGAGTCTCTTCCTCTAAGTATTACTCCTTTCTGTATCTTTTTCTGGCTCTCATTCTCTCTCTCTTTCTCTCCCCACTTCTCTCTCTTTCTGTCTCTTCCTCTCCCTTTAGATCCCTTGAGCAGTAGGAAGATCTCAACTTGGGCACTTAGGAGAAAAAATGCTTAGAAAACCCAGCCTCTCTTCTTTTCCTAGTAATTCCAGGTCAGGAGCCTGATCTCCTGACTACCACCTCCTCTTCCCCCAATCCAACTACATGGATACAGAGAATCTTTGTAGAACCCTCAGAACTATCTCACCAACGGCCAACTGTCACACAGGTTCTCAGGGGCCTTTTGTCAGCATTGGCCACCTGCCTACCTCTGCAGGCAGACCTTGTCAGTCTACAGTGGCCCACACTGTGGTTATCCGTGGTGGGGAGAAGGGTATCCCCACCTTCTTGGGCCCAGGTCCCATATTGACACCAAAGCTGTTCCTCGGGGGCCACACTCACACTGAATCCCCTCTACCACCACCATCATTCCTCATTCCACTCTGGGTAGGTCATAGAGGTCATTCTTATCTACTAGCTGAGATTTATTTAGATTAATTCAGAAGCTGGTTGAAATTTTAAAAGTTAGACATCAAGAAATATGACACGGGGAAGTGGGGGAAGGGGTGTCAAGGTGGCACAGTGAATAGAGCACTGGCCTTGGAGTCAGGAGGACCTGAGTTCAAATCTGACCTTAGACACTTACCACTTACTAACCGTGTGATCTTGGGCAAGTCACTTAGCCCCAATTGCCCTGCCCTCCCCCCTCCAAAAATACCAAAAAGAAAAAAGAAATATAACACAGGGAAACAGAGTAGGTGCAGAAAAAAATTAGCTTCTGTATTAGTCCTTCTAAGCTCTTGTCCTTAAGCAGCAAAAATACTTACAAAATAGTTCAATCTTCCCAAGTTTTCAAGGATTTTAGAAATATATTTCTGATAGTTGGAGGAAGCATGGTATGGGGCAAGGGGGAGTAATGGATCTGGGTTCCAATCCTGTCTCTGCTTATTATGTTTCACTTCTCTATAGGCCTCAGTTTCCCCATCTGTGATGTGATAGGGTGGGAGTAAATGGCCTCTTATATACATACCTCCTAGCTCCAAATCCTTTGATATTATTAGCTCTGAATTCTGTGTATCCTTATTTCTGACAGGCTTGAAAAATAAAGTCCCATTTCCCCTCAGTGCCTCAATTTCCCCTTTCATGAAATATGTAGAACTATCCTTAGACCCTCCCTGCCTCAGATCTATTTGGAAAAGTGAGCATGCCTATAATAAAAGGCCTTGAGTGCCTTTGAAAAGAGATACTAGCAAATATGGGGCTAGTTTGGGTCAGTAAACTTCTCACAAAGGCCTATAATAAAGCTCAGCCCTTCAGAGACTGGACGAGGGGACAGATGTGTCTGAAAGTATTTCCAAATCCCCACCATATATTTCATCCTGATGACCTCGGCTCTCCCTCTCACATAAGACCACGGATTTGGCCTCAGGCTCCTTCATTTTCTGCAGTCGATGGGTTCATTAATATGGTTTGTAGCTACACAGAGAGTACGCTGAGGTCTAGCTGTTGGCTTCTGGGACATCACCTGTGGGCACATCTGGAAAAAAGAGGCCCAGTGTCTTCCAAAGGAGTGAAAGCCCATTGGGAGCAGGCCCTGAAGGAGGCCACACTGTTCTCTAGCCAGAGGACAGTATGACTGAGTGCCTACTGTGAGAAGGTCTGCCACTGAGCATCAGACTTCTCGTCAAGGGCAAATGGGTTCTTAGCCTTTGGCTCAATGGGTCATTTATCCTTTGTAATGATGTCAGTTAGGGGACACAGGATTCAGAGGGAAGGGAGCTGCTTTGTGCTGAGCCTCTGGAAACTGTGTGAATGATCTAGCATCCTGGAAAACTATCTCAGCCCCATGATGGAGATCTTCTGACTGTTCCACCCTTCTTTCTGGTCCCCCCATTGGGAAGTTTTGCTTCCCAGTTTCTCCATCTGCAGAACATCCCCTCTGCCACTGGTTAACTTAAACATAGGTATACAGCTTTTGCTGAATACAAAAAAAATAAATACTAGTTTTCATAGGATCCTAACTATTAGGAAGAGGAAACACATTTCTTCCTTTAAAAAACATTGAAATTGCATTGCTAGCATTTTCTCATTACAATGCCCTTTCTGAATCAAGCATCTGAGCTGAAAAGGACCAGTACTTAGTAAGTACCAGCAGTACTTAATAATAGCTGACATTTCTATGGTATCTTTTAGTGTTTTCCTTACAACAACACTTTGAGGTAAGTAGTATACATATTCTTATACCCATTTTGCAGATGAAGAAACTGGGGCTCCGTAAGTGTGTTGATATCTAATAGATAAGAGATTGATTTTTTTTTCTTTTTTGCTTCTGTGTGTTTGGTTTAAGTACAAAGGAGACCTTAGACTTATAGAATGTCAAACATGGTAAGAGGCCTTAGATATGGTCTAGTCCAACTCCCTCATTTCACAGATAAAGAAAACCAAGGCCCAGAGTAGGAAAGTGATTTATTTAAGGTCACACATCTAGCTATACCTACACCTCTCTCCTCCCCCTCCATCTGTCCTATCTTTACTTTGTCAAGAGCTCCTGAGTGACCCCCCCACACACACACCTTTGCTTCCCCACTGAGAATAAGCCCATTCCATGGGGCAATTAAGTGGCACAGTGGATAGAGGCAGGAAGATCTGAGTTCAAATGTGACCTCACATACTTCTTAATTGTGTGACCCAGGGCAAATCACTTAGCCTCAGTTTTCTCAACTGTAAAGTAGGGATAATAACAGCACCTACCTCCCAGGGCTGGTGTGAAGAACAAATGAGATAATATTTATAAAAGCACTTAGCACAATGTCCTGCACATAGTAGGTGCTATATAGGTGTTTATTCCCTCCCCTTCCTTTCTCAATGACAATAGAATCCAATCTCTTTGTTTCTTAGAAAACTTCCTTCAAGGCTCAACTCAGGTTTGCCTCTTAAAGGAAGCCTTTGCATCCTTCCCCCCCCTTAATTATTAATGTTCTTACCTTTCTTACCTTTCTAAAATGATCTTGTGTTTGCTTATCTGTGTAAATGTTTCATCTACCCCAGCAACCTAGATGTAAACTTTTTGAAAGCAGGGATTATTTTTTTTTTATTTTGTCTTTGTATCCCTAACCTAGCACAATGCCTCATACATAGCAGGTATTTAAGAAGAACTTGTCATTGAATTGACAGCTCAGGTCTTGCCTGAGGAAATAAGAGACCTATTCATGAATAAAGGACTCCACCAATGTTATGATGTTATAGCAAATGGTACATATGGGCAGGGATGGAGGAGGGGAGAGAAGGTAGTGTGAGATAAACCTGGGAAAGGGCCTCCAATGCCAGGCTAAAGAATCTGCATTTCTATAGTGCTTTAAGGTTTGCAAAGCATTTTACACATAACCATTTGATGCTCACACCAACTCTGAGAGGTGAGTGCTACAGATGAGGAAATTGAGGTAGACAGTGGTTAAATGACTTGTTCAGAATCACAGTTAGGGTCTGAGGTCAGCTTTGAACTCAGGTTTTCCTGACTTCCAGTCCAGGAGGCAGGGAGAACCACTGAAGGCTTTTGGGGAGAATAATTTGAGTTGTGTATTAGAAGGAGATTAATCTGGAAGTGGAATGATGGATGGATGGGAGAAGGGAAAGTCTGAAAGGCTTGGTCTACTCAGTTTTATCCCACCTGGCTGGGCAAGGGGCCGGAGCAAGTTAGTGGGAATGACCACATCAGATAACACTAGCAGTTAAAAAATGCTGAAAGTGCCTTATTCTAGTGAATGTCCCTCTCCTCCTCCCACCACCCACTCTAGGGTCATAAGCTTCTAAGAAAAGGGCTTATGCTCTGTGGCCTGAAAGCCAAGGAATGTTAGCCTTCAGCCCAATGGCCAAGGCAAAGCATGGGGCCAGCCAAGGAGGGCGTATCAGGGGATTATATAAGAGCCTCGGCCATCTAGAGGTGCAGCCAGGAATACAGTGACAGCAGAACTCCACTCTGGAAGCAGCAGGGGCTGAGGCAGGGTCAGGGAAGGGGTGTTGCAAGTTGGATCCTGGTTGGAACCCACCCAAACTGCACTGTTTACATCCCCAGTGACTCAGAGCTGCATAGAAAAGGTTGCTTTTGTCTTATTCTAAATCTCTTCCAGGGCTGACATTGGCTACTTGGTTTGGAGGAGGTGGAAAAGGATCCCTGGGAGGGGAGGACCAATGTCTCTCTCTAAAGACTAAGTTCTTGTCTTGTTGCAGGTGCCAATGAAGCTGCTAATGGCAGTGATCCTGACGTTGGGCCTGACGGCGATGGCCACTGGCCAATTGTCAAAGAATGAGGATAGGATGTGTGTCTACCAGATGCTCTCCCAAGGGGATGCTTTATTCTGCAAGTGAGTAGAACCCACAAAGTTGGAGTGGGGGGTGAGGGGAAGGAAGGGTTGGGATGGAACCGGGCATTTGTTCCAGGAACCCAGGGTACAGGTTTCTTCTGAGAGGAGAGGCAAGATTCCCTGGTTCTAGGTGACCTGGGGGAAAAGATGTAATCTTAGAGGATCAAGGCTGTGGATCACCTTAGCCAAGATTACTATTGAATCAACTTGCTTTTTTTCTGGGCCTGAGCGGGCTTTGTTCTCTGAAAACAGCTGCCTTATATCTCAGCCTCTCTTCTCCCTGCTCTGGTGAGTGGGGAAAGGTGCCATGAACCAGTTAGACAAAAATTCCTCATTATAACAAAACTCACTTCTCTGCAAAATAGCCTTTTCCCCTGCATAAGAGGATTGCTTTTTTTTTTTTTTAAGGTGACAGTAATTAGGCCCTGAATTCATCCCTCCTCTCTCCAAAAATGTACCTGGGCATAACTATTTTTGCCAGAGAATAGAGCACTTTGACATGACCTAAGGCCAAACAGGGGACAGGCTATAGCTATAGACATAGGAGACTGGCCCTTACTGACATATGGACATATTGTACGACTCTGAAATACTAAGACCAGCACTCTACTCACGATTTTTAAAAAAAAGATTAAAAAATAGAGCTGGGCAAAACTAGCAAGGTCAGCATGTACTTCACGGGCCAAAAACTCTGGTAGAACACAGTCTCCAGAGTGTTCCTTCAGGGTGTTAACACCCCTCCCCCCTTCCTCCTCCCTCCCTCCCCCTGCAGAGAAGGCCTTGGTCTTTGGAAAAGATACTTTACTTTCTGCTTAGCTTTAACTCAGAAAGTGAATTTGTTAGGTTGAAGAGAACAGCCGCTCCTAGGACTCCAATCGCTAAATGTCAAGGGGAAAAGGAATCTGATAAGGCAATTCATTTAGACTTTGCCATTCTTGCTTTGATGTGCTATTACCTACTAGCCTGCCAGAAGTATTTGCTTTAAAAGGGAAAGTAGACAGCAGCCAACTCTTGTGCTAAAGAACGTAGTTTCAGACATCTTGGGGAATATTGTTGGATAAGAGACTTTCCTAGCACCCCACCCCCAAATCATACTAGCTGGCCAGCTACTTTCTGAGCCTGTATACAACCCTGGGCCCCTCAACTTTGCTTTAACCACTTTATTTGTTCCTAAAATGATCCCTGCACAGACCAGGCTCTTATAAATCAAATCCCACTTAAAGACAAATCTTTAAGCTTACTAGAGGGCCCCTGCATTTAAAAAAAAAGAAAAGAAAAACATGAGTAGAGGCAACTAGGTAACACAGTGGATAGAGTGCTGGGCCTGGAGCCACAAAGACCTGAGTTCAAATCTAACCTCAGACACTTAGTATGACCTTGGGCAAGTCACTTAACCAAGTCTTGCCTCAGTTTCCTTAACTGTGAAACAGAAATCATAATTGAGCCTATTTCTAGGGTTATTTTGAGGATTAAATGAGATAATATTTATTTATTTTGCTTTTTGGGGGGCAATTGGGGCTAAGTAACTTGCCCAAGGTCACACAGCTAGGTTTTTATTTGTGTGTGCATTAAGTGTCTGAGGTCGGATCCGAACTCAGGTCCTTCTGACTCCAGGGCCGACGCTCTTCTCACTGCGCCACCTAGAGGCCCCGATAATATTTATTTTTAAAAAGGGCTTAATACAGTGCCTGGCACATAGTAGGTGCAATACAAATGCTTATTCCCTTCCCTCCCCATCTATTTTGTAAAGCTAAGTTTTTTCCCTTAGGTTTCATTTTGGACCCCAGACCCATTCTTGGGTTCCTAGGCTGAAGCCTAGTAATGCCACTAAAATCTCTGGAAACCCAAAGTTCAATGTCCTTCTTTCTCTCTCTCTCTCTCTCCTTTGCAGGGGCAACCTTAATGTGATCTACCCAGAGATAGGGGATGTTGGTTGCATGTATATCCCTGAGTGTAATGACTTCAGGCAGAAGATTGGTAGTTGGAGCAAACCTTCCATCAAATACTCCCAGGCTCATGAGGTAAGTGTACCATGTAGGAGGTTGTCAACACAGTCACTGTCACCAGCCAGATCTTGAACACCTACTGAGAGCAATGTGGAGCCCCAGATGGCTGGATGCCACCTGTATTCCTAGAAACCTATAGAGGCAGGTAAAGCCATCAACCTCCTTGGGTGAAATGTGCAAGGGTGCAATGAAGGATGCTTTTAAATATAACTTCTTCCATATACACACTTTTTAATAATACTAGAAAGTCCTTCTCTCTGTGGTTCATGGGGATTTTGTTTCTGATGACACCAGTCTCATGCATTATAAGCAAGGTTTTAAACCTTGGACAACAAAAAGTTAGGAGGAAGAGACGCATTTTCAAATCCAGGGGAGGTACAAATATTCTTTGCCCCAGACATCCACATTTTCTTAGACTAGGAGGCCAGGGTGAAGGATTCCGAGAAGCCTATGGTATGAATACTCTGGAAATCAGATCCCTCCTAGCCGGTTCCCCCTTCTACACCCCTCCCCAATGATTCCTTCATTTTCACCCAATGTCAAACCCTGGTGAGATTAGAGGCATTACCTGCCTCAGAAGGCTGGATGTACTGTTTAGGGGCTCCAAATTTTTTTCCCCAAAAGTCTGCTTTATGACCTTGTGGAAAAGAAAGCACCTAGAAAGCAGAAATGGCCAGCCAGTGAAAGGTTCCTACCACCAACGGAGGTATCACTCATAATCTTAGAATATGGGAAACTGGTGTTCTTCACTTTGGCGAAAATGGTGAGCGATCAGGTTTATTGTATTATTGACTCTTGGCCAGTACCATGAGAGAAGTGCTCTGATATGATATAGAGCATAAATGTAACCACTTAGGCCAAAACATTACGACGACTTAAAATAATTGCTCCTGCCACAGAGACTTAGCACTAAGTAGCATCATTTTGTTCCCAAAACTGCCCTTGCTTTATGGGGTAAGGGTGGTCTATGAATATTATGAAACTGAGATATAAGAAAAGATAATTGTGTTTCTGGGGAATGGGAAGATGAGCTGATGCTTCTGGGAAATCTGCTGTGAAGGGACCTTTGTGACCTATTTTAGTGGTTGTGTGGCTTTGGGTTTCTCTCCTGAGGGTCATTTCCTCATCTTTCTCTTGGCTGGCAAATGAGGAGTTTGATAATGAACAAGAACCTAGCTTTAAAGTCTAATTCTTTTTGAATGGGGCTGGGTTGAGACTGTTGGGCTCTGGATGCTGGATTGATCTGTCTGAGAATGCCTTTTTAACTCAAGGAATCCCCACTGAGGATAATTAAGTTAATGATTAGGATTATTGGTCAGTTGTGTCTCTTGGGTCCAAGAAGGGGACTCACATGTAAGAGGAGGTCTTTAGGGATCATAAGCCTCTAATTCTCAGTCTTGCCAGCCTGTAGGACATGAGTTGGGTTCATCTGCTTCTGCCTGCTGCCTCAACGCTCCAACACCCCCACACTCCTCAAAAAGGTACCCTTTGAACCCCCTGCATATCCTTGCCTCATTGCCCAAAACATTCCCTCAAGTGACCTAGGGATAACCCCAACACATGTACCACCTTAAAGTCAAACAAGGACTCCCTGTTTCCACACCCTTGCATAAACTGATCCCTCTGCTCCCACAGTTACTCAGACCCAGCACAAACAACTGGGGGCTCCCTCCTTAACAAGCGTCACTGCCAATTGGACCTTTTAGAACCCACACCCCTGGTAGCCATATGTCTCCCTTACCCCAGCACAGCTCTGTGGCTTCTCCAAAGTGTTATTGCCCAGGTTCTTGCAGGGGCAGCAGTGGGAAATGGAGCTAGGTGATTAGAGATGATCTGCAGGCCTCTGAGGGGCAGCCAAGTGGTGCAGTGGAGAGAGTGCCAGGCCTGGAGTCTGAAAGACTCCTATTTGTGAGTTCAAATCTGGCCTCAGACACTTATTAGCTGTGTGAGCCTGGGCAAGTTACTTAACCCTGTTTGCCTCAGTTTCCTCATCTATAAAATGAACCAGAGAAGGAAATGGCAAACTGCTCCAATATCTTTGCCAAGAAATGACAAACTGTGTGACCCTAGGCAAGTCACTTGACCTCGGTTTGCCTCAGTTTCCTCATCTTTAAAATTAGGATAATCATAGCACCTGCCTTCCAGTATCTTTGCCAAGAAAACCCCATACGGGGTCACAAAGAGTCAGACGGGACTGAACAACAATGACAACAGTAGGCCTGAGCCCAAGGAGCTAAGGGGATGGTTCTGTGATCATCTTGGGGTAGGATTTAGAGATCATTGAGACTTAGCTAAGAGAAATCCCCGGACAAAGGGATATATCATTTCAGTAGTGTCAGGAGAGCTCCATTGACACAGATCCCGACTTCCTTGGACTGGGAACATCATGGGGCCTTAAAATTAGGCCCCACACTCTCAGTCCATCTCTCTATGACCACCCTGCTGCTGATTCCATCCTAACTTCATCAGACTGGTGCACATGGCACCTGTCACCAGACACATGCTCAGTCTTCCCAGCATGGAAGAAGCTTGCCAGAGCCGAAAGCTAACCTCCTTGCCGTGATAAAAAAAAAAAGATGGGATGTTAATGGAAACAGTTAGTCCAAAATCAAGGGCAAGTTATCAACTGGCAGCCCCACAGAATAGGCAAATCAAGAGTCAAGTATAATTCCTACCATCATGATCATGATCATGATCATCATCTTCATCTTCATCATCACAACAGCTAATATTTATATAGTGCTCACTATGTGCCAGGCACCATACTAAGCACTTTACCGTTATTATCTCATTTGATCCTTACACAACTCTGGAAGTTAGGTGCTGTTATTATCCTCACTTTACAGATGAGGAAACTGAAGCAAACAGAGGTTAAGTGACTTGCCCAGGGTCGTATAGCTAGTAAGTATCTGAGCCTAGATTTGAACTCAGATCTCCTTGGCTCTATTCTATCCACTGTACTACCTAGGTGCCCAAATATTTTTCTTTCTGATGTTTTAAAGGCAGGAGCAACATGAAGTCTTCTTAGCTGGAACAAACTTAGCATAGGTATAAAAGTCAAATGTCTACACTATGTATAGAAACATATAGTGGTATCTATCTATGCTTCTTATTTTATTTCATAGAAGGGGCTGAGAAGACTTTATCTTCTCCCCCTCCCCAACTCTAGCCCTGTGTCTCCCTAGACACTTTTTGGGACTTTGGCCAGGTTAACTGATTCCCCTCTAGCCATCAACACTTGCTTATCATAGGAAGCATTTTTTGTCTCTTCACATCTACCCCATAAGGACACTTGGCATGCCCTGGGAATGAAGTCTAGACTAGCCCTACCTAGAGACTATGGCTTTGAGTCACATCTCCATGTATTGTGTCTGCCTAAGACACCAGGTGGTGCTGAAGATGGACTCTGCCAGCTTACTGCCAACTGGGCACTCTGGCCTTCCCAAGTACCCTGGGCACTGTAAATGTGGGTTGACAGATAAATCCAGATATAACTCGTCTTTCTTATGACTTATAACCCCACCCACTAGGATCTCTTCATTTTCTCACTTTCCTTCTCAGAATATCCTTGAAGAATTAAGTCACTTCCTATATATGTTAAATACATTTACTGAATGGAAATTAAGTGACTTTCCCCAAGGTCACATGACTAGTACCTGTTAAGTGTCTGAGGCCACATTTGAACTCAGGTCCTCCTGAGTCCAGGGCCAGTGCTCTGCGCCACCTAGCTGCCCCTCTGTCCTTCACTTCAGGGCACACTCAAAGAAGTTTTATCAAACAACCTCTATCTCAAGATCACCACTTCACCATGGTCTTGCTGCTCATGCTTCTACCATGAATGGCCAATGGCAATCATTGCCCCTATATCTACTCTACATGTGTCATCTACTGGCCCTAGGAAAATGTCCCTAGGCCATCCATGTGGCCCTTTGCAGTGTGTCTCTGCATTTCTTTGCAGTGTCTTTTAGCCACATTCAGCCATGTTTCAGACATGTCCAAAAAGTGTGTCTGTTGCTCAGTAATTCAATGGTGTGTTCTCTGGATATTCTTCCTCAGTCATCCATGTGGCCAGACAGCTGTCCCTTGGGAGACTAAGTCCAGAAGTCTAAATACTACAGAGCTTGGCTCTGCCCTTTGAAAAATCCTGCCAGAGAGAGTGATAACAGCACAACCAATGGCCACTGCCCTTAGCAAAGTCTTTGAGAGGCAACTAAATGCCCCACCTGCATCTCTCCTTAGCATTTAAAGAACTTGAGAAAGTCAGGGGCAACAGGTGCCTGGTGTGCAGTGGGAGACTGCCACAGAAAGAGCTACATTAGACCTTGTTAAGGACTCTTGAGGCCTCCATCTTAGCAAAGGTGCAATGGACTTCCCAGCCTGAAACCCTTAGCCTCTTTCTGACTAGGTCATCCATTAGGACAGCTAAGGGGAATAATGGAAGGGATGGAGATTGTGGGCTAGGTACAGGGTATGAGATACTTGAAGTTAGATATGTAGGTGCTCATCATTAAATAAAATGATGGGGGAGATAGAGGTAGAGAGGGACAGAGAGAGAGAGAGAGAGAGAGAGAGAGAGAGAGAGAGAGAGAGAAAGAGAAAGAGAGAGAGAGAGAGAAAGAGAGAGGGGGGGGGAGAGTGTGTGTGTGTGTGCAGAGTTAGTTTTATGAATTCAGGTTTGGGGAGCTAGATTTCTGGTGGGATGACATTTGTGAAGTTCTAATACAAAATAATTGTAGGAGTACAAGAATAGAAGCCAACATGTCTTTCCTATGCCTTGTTCTTCCTTCAAGAAACCCTGATTTTGCTGGGATGGGTGTATCCTTGATGTATGAGCACTGCAAACCCTTTGTACTCTGGTTCATGTTTTAAGAGGTGCTTTGACCTCACATCCAGCCAAATGATGAGCCTTTCCAAACCTAGGTTGATCCTTTCCAGCTGGGTAGGAGCTACCAAGGACTGAGCTCACTCAGGTTCTAAGAACGCAAGGTCTGCCAACAACAAAGTTCACTTGCATTACATGGGGCCCTTGTCATACTGCAACTTGTACCATTTCAATTCAATTATATGATTTTGATTCAGCTTAAACATATCTTGAGTATTTTCCCTGTATAAGGACTATGCAAGTTGCCATGTAAGACATAAGGAATTCAAACATAGCACCCCATGATGGATTATATTCTCCCATTTGAATGTAAACTTCT
Source organism: Gymnobelideus leadbeateri (assembly GCA_011680675.1). NCBI lineage: Eukaryota > Metazoa > Chordata > Mammalia > Diprotodontia > Petauridae > Gymnobelideus > Gymnobelideus leadbeateri. The sequence goes on along the minus strand of WOXC01009752.1, from coordinate 415 downwards.
TGAAGGCGGGGACTAGGAGGTCTAATGTATGCTTCATTTATCCATCTTTCTGTTAGCCTGGCCTCAAGGAGCTTAAAATCTAGTTAGCTACACAAACAAAACCAATGCAAACCAGTAGGGAAGTTAACTGGAAAGACACACATGAACCGATGCAGAGTGAAGTGAGCAGAACCAGGAGAACATTGTACACAGTAACAGCAATATTGTATGATGAACAACTGTGACTTAACTATTCTCAGCAATACAATGATCCAAGATAATTCCAAAGGGCTCGTGATGAAATGTTCTCCACCTCCAGAGAAAGAACTGATGGCATCTGAACACAGGCCAAAGCTTACTATTTTTCACTTTTGTTCTTTCTTTTTTTGTTTTGTTCAAGTTTCTTTCTTTCTTTCTTTTTTTTTTTTTTTTTACA